>CAUYQG010078847.1:0-46541 GCA_963574415.1 Tarsius wallacei | reverse complement strand
TGACCAGTGGTTTGGTCTGGGTGAGACGATGTAGCCAGGGAGGGAGCCGAGACCTGAGACTCCTGTGCACGCGGCAGCAGCCGGGGGCCGCAATATCCGACCCTGCGTGGGACCGAGGGTCCCCGGGCCTTGGACCAGTGCGGCTGGTGGTGGGCAGGGGGGTGGGGGAAGGAAAGCAAGAGTTTTTTTGGGAACTCACGTTCGGAGAATCTCACAATTCCACCTATGCCGTCGCCATCTTACCGGAACTCTGTATATCTTTCTTTGATCAATATCTATTCATGTTGTTTACCCACTTTTTAATGGGATTATTGTTTGCTGTTTAAATTCTTTATAGATTTTGGATATTAGTCTTTTGTCAGATGTGTAGTTTGATAATATTTTCTTCCATTTTGTAGGTTGCTTATTTACTCTGTTGATTATTTCTTATGCTGTTAAAAAATTTTTTAGTTTAATAAAGTCCCACTTATTTATTTTTGTTGCATTTGGTTTTGGGGTCTTAGTCATAAATTCTTTGCCCTGGTCAATGTCCAGAAAAGTTTTTATTAGATTTTCTTCTAGGATTTTTATGGTTTCTTGAGACTTTAATTCATCTTGAGTTGATATTTGTATATAATGAGAGACAGGGATTCAGTTTCATTTTTCTGCATGTGGCTATCCTATTTTCCTAGCACCAATTATCAAATAGGGTGTTCTTTCCCCAGTGTATGTTTTTGTCTGCTTGGCCAAGATCAATAGGTTGTAAGTATTTGGGTTTATTTCAGAATTCTCTATTC
The DNA here is from genome assembly GCA_963574415.1 of Tarsius wallacei. Taxonomy (NCBI): domain Eukaryota; kingdom Metazoa; phylum Chordata; class Mammalia; order Primates; family Tarsiidae; genus Tarsius; species Tarsius wallacei. The sequence continues at coordinate 45,765 of CAUYQG010078847.1, read as the reverse complement.
TGTTCTATTGGTCCATGCATCTGCCATTATACAAGTACCATGATGCTTTGGTTACTATAGTCTTGTAGTATAATTTGAAGCCAGGTAATGTGATGCCTCCAGCCATGTTCTTTTTGCTTAGGATTGCTTTGGCTATTCAGGTTCTTTTTGAATTTCATATGAATTTTAGTATTGTGTCCTGTTTTATAGATTTTCTAATTCTGTCAAAATTATGTTGATCATTTGATAGGGATTGCATTGAATCTGTAGATTGCTTTGGGTAGCATGATCATTAAAAATAAAAATTATATCATTTCAATAGACTTAGAAAAAGCATTTGATAAAATCCAGCATCCCTTCATGATAAAACCCTTAACAAAATAGGCATAGAAGGAACAAACCCCAAAATAATAAATGCCACATATGACAAACTCACAGCCAACATCATACTTAATGGCAAAAAGTTTAAAGCATTTATCTTCAGAACTGGAAGAAGGCAAGGTTGCCTGCTGTTAACACTTCTATTCAACACAGTACTGGAATTCCTACGCAGATCAATTAGGCAAAAGAAAGAAAGGGTATCCAAATTGGTAAAGAAGAAATGAAACTACCTCTGTTTGTGAATGATATGATCTTATACCTTAGAAAATCCTGAAGACTCCTCCAAAAGACACCTGAACTTGATGCATGAATTCAGTAAAGTTAGGTTATAAAACCAACACAGACAAGTCAGTAGCACTGCTGCACACCAATAATGACCAAGTTGAGCATCAAATCAAGAACACAATGTCATTTATAATAGTGTTAAAAATTAAAATACCTAGAAATATATTAACCAAAGAGGTGAAAGATCTCTACAAGGAGAACTACAAAACATTGATGAAAGCAGTCAACATTTTTGATTCCACAAATGAGTGAGAATGTTCTGTATTTATCTTTCTGTACCTAGCATGCTTTATTTAACATAATGTCTTCCAGACTAACCCATGTTGCTGGCCATGATAGAACTGCATTCTATTTAAAGATGAATAGTATTTGTGTGTGTGTGTGTGTGTGTGTGTGTGTGTGTGTGTGTATAGCTTATTATCGATATCTACTTATCTGTTGGCAGATACATATATTCATTCCATATCTTAGCTATTGTGAACAGTGCTGAAATAAACATGGGAATGCAGATTCTATTCATCATACTGATTTCCTTTTCTTTGAATATTTTGTTAGCAGTGGAATTGCTGGATAATATGGTAGCTCTATTTTTACTTTTCTGAGGAACCTTCATACTGTTGTCTATAATGACTGCACTAATTTTCATTCCCACCGATAGTGTATAAGAATTTCCCTTTCTCCACATCCTCATCAGCATTTGCTATTTTTTTGTCCTTTTGGTAATAACCTTTCTAACTGAGGTGAGATAATAGCTCCTTTTGGTTTTGACTGAATTTCCTTGATGATTAGTGATGTTGAGCATTTTTCAGATACTTACTTGCCATTTTTATATCTTCTTTTGAGAAATGTCTACTCAGATCATTTGCCTATTTTTCCTTTTTTATTGATATATAACAGTTGTACATATTTGGGGTATACATGTGATATTTTGATACATATATAAAATGTGTAATGATCAAATCTGTTAATTGCAATATTTATCACCTCAAACATTTATCTTTTCTTTGTTTTAGAAATATTCCAATTCTTCTCTTCTAGGTATTTTGAAGTATACAACGAATTATTGTTAACTATGTTCTTTCTACCATGCTGTAGAATACTAGAGCTTATTTTTTTACTATCTAACTATATTTTTGTAACCATTGATCAAATTCTTTCATTTCTTCTTCCTCTTACCCTTTCCAGTCTTTGGTAGCCATTGTTCTACTCTCTACCCTCATGAGATCCACTCTTTTAGCTCCTACATATCAGTGAGAACATGCAATATTTGTTTTTCTGTGCCTGGGTTGCGTCACTGAACATAATTACCTCCAGTTTCATTCATATTGTTACACATGGCAGGATTTACTTTTTTATGACTGAATAATATTATATTGTGTTTATTTAAAACATTTACTTTATCCATTCATCCACTGGTGAACACTGAGCTTTATTTCATGTTTTGGTAATTGTGAATAGTGATGCAATAAAAACATGAGACTGCAGATATCTTTTCAATATACAACTTTCCTTTCTTTTGAATATATACCTAGCAGTGGGATTGCTGAATCATATAATAGTTTTCTTTTTAGTTTTTGAGAAACTTGCATAGTGGGTGTACTAATTTACTTTCTCACTAGCAGTATATGCAGTTTTCCCTTTCTCCTCATTCTTTTCAGCGTTTGTTTTTGTTGTTTTGATAAAAGCCTTTTTAACTGGAGTAAGATGATATCCCATTGTGGTTTTGATTTGCATTTGTCTGATAATTAGTAATATTGAATTTTTTATATACCTGTTGGCCACAGAAAATTTATTTATTTTTGATCAAACATGTTGGGTTATTTGAATTTTTTGCACATTGTGATTATTAATCTTTTGTCAAATATACAGTAGGCAAATATTCTCTCATTCTATATGTAAGTTGTCTCTTGGCTGTTGATTCTTTTATCTGAAGAAGTTTTTTTAATTTTATGTAACCCTATTTGCCTATTTTGGTCTTTTGTTGCCTGTGTTTTTGAGATCTTATCCAAAATATCTTCACCCAGACCAATATCCTGAGGCATTTCCCTTATGCTTTCTTTTGATAGTTTCATAGTTTCTTGTCTTACATTTAATTATTTAATCCATTTTGAGCTGATTTTTGTATGTGATGACAGTGGTCTAGTTTCATTTTTCTGCATGTTTCATTTTCTATCGTCAGTTATTGAAGAGACTTTCCTTTCCCTACTATATGTTCTTGATGACTTTGTCAAAAATCAGTTGGCTGTAAGTGTGTGGATTTATTTCTGAGTTCTCCATTCTGTTCCATTGGTCTATGTATCTGTTGTTGCACCAGTACCTTTCTGTTTTGGTTACTGTAGTTCTGTAGTATATTTTGAAATTAGGCAATGTGATGCCTCCAGTTTTCTTTCTTTTGCTCTGGATTGCTTTTGCCATTTGGTATCTTTTGTGGTTTCATAAAAATTTTGGGAAGTTTTTTTCTATTTTTGTGAAGAATGTCATTAGTATTTTGATAGAGGTTGCATTGAATATGAACATTGCTTTGGATAGTATTGTCTTTTTAAAAAATAATATTAATTATTCAGATGGATGAACATGAGATGTTCTTCCATTTTCTGGTGTCTTCTTTGATTTATCTCATCAGTGTTTTGTGGTTTTTCTTGAAGAGATTTTTAACTTCCTTGGTTAAACTTATTCCTAGGTCTGTTTGTTTGCTTGTTTGTTTTGGGGGGTGGGGGGTGTAGCTATTGTGAATGGGATTTTATTCTTGATTTTTTTCCCAGTGAGTTCATTACTGTTATACACAAATTCTGGTGGTTTGTGTGTTAATTTTGTATTCTGCAAATCCACTGAATTTGTTTCTTAGTTCTAATAGTTTTTTGGTGGAGTCTTTAGGTTTTTCTAAATATTGGATTATGTTATCTGCAGTCACGGACAAGTTGTCTTTCTCCTTTCTAATTTGGATTGTCTTTATTTCTTTTTCTTGCTCAATTACTCTGGGTAGGGCTCTAGTACTTTGTTAAATAAAAGTGGTGAAAGTGGTTACTCTTGTTCTTTTTCCAGTTCTTAGAGAAAAAGTTTTCAATGTTTCCCCATTCAGTATGATGTTAGCTATGAGCTGTCATATATGATCTTCATTGTATTGAGGTACTTTGCTTCTATACTTAATTTGTTCTCTCTTTTTTTCTTACTTTAAACAATGTTTGTTGGATTTGTTGTTCTTCAAAGAACCATCTCTAAGTTTCATTCATTGTGTCTACTATTTTTTATTTCAATATTTTATTTATTTCTGCTTTGATATTTATTGTTTTTTTATTTTATTAACTTTGGACTTAATTTGTTTTCTTTTTCTAGAATCCTGAGGTGAACTGTTCAGTTATTTATTGGATATGCTTCTTCTTTTTGATGTAGACATATATTGCTATATTCCTTCATTCTTAGTTCTGATTTCGTGGCATTCCTTAAGTTTTGGTATGCTGTGTTTTCATTTTTGTTTGTCTCAAGACATTAAAAAATTTTCCTTTTAATTTTATTCTCTTAATTTAATCCATTGGTTGTTCAGGAATATGTTTTTTATTTTTATGTATTCATTAATATTCTGAATTTTGCTGTCTTCATTTGTGATTAGGTGACTTTTTGTTGTGGTGTGCTTTGATTCCTTACTTTTTTCTTTTTTGTATCAACTATATGTTTTTGCTTTGTGGTTACCATGAGGTTTACTTAAAGCATTTTGTGATTCCAAATTATTTTAAACTGATAAAAACTTACCTTCAATTGTATCAAAACTATACTTTTACCCTCTCTTCCCCTCCCATCTTATGTTTTGAGTGTCACATTTTACATCTTCTTAAATTGTATCTTTCTTTACAAATTATTGCAGAAATTAATAGTTTTGTTTTAAACCTTCAGGTTAAAGATATAGATGATTTATGTACCACCATTATAGTACCACAATATTCAGAATTTGACTGTGTACTTACTTTTATCAGTGAGTTTTATATTTTCTTATGTTTTTATATTATAAATTCATATCATTTTGTTTTACCTTGAAGAACTCTTTCTTATAAGGTAGGTCAGGTGGTGATGACCTTCCACAGCTATTGCTTTTCTGGTAAAGTCTGTATCTCTTCTTTATTTCTGGGAGACAGCTTTGCTGGTTACAATATTCTAAGTTGGCAGTGTTTTTCAGTACTTTGAATATGTCATCTCACTCTCTTGTAAGGTTTCTGCTGAGAAATCTACTGTCAGTCACTTAAATATGATATGCTTTTTTTCTCTTGTTGATTTTAGGATCCTCTTTTTGTCTTTGACTTTTGACAGTTTTATTATAATATGTCGTGTGGTGACCTTATTTGGATTAAATCTGATTGAAGACCTTTGAATTTTCCATACCTGGTTATTTATATTTTCCCTCAAATTTGGAAGTTTTCTGCTATTATTTTTTGAATAAGCTTTCTATCCTTTTCTGTTTCTTTAGACATTCTTTCTATAATGCAAATGATGCTGTCTTACAAATACATAGACTTTCCTTTATTCCTTTTTATTCTTTTATCTCCTCTGATTGTATATTTTCAAATAACTTGTTTTATATTTCACATATTCTTTTTATCTGTTTGATTAATTCTGCCATTGATGCTCTCTGTTGCATATTTTATTTAATTCATTGTATTCTCTACTGCATTTTTACTTTCATTTATTGCTGTATTAGCCCATTTTGCATTGCATAAAGAAATACCGGAAGCTGGGTAATTTATAAAGAAAAGATATTTATTTGATTCACAGTTCTGCAGATTGTATAGGAAGAGGCAAAGTGCTAGTCATGCTTCTTGTGAGGCCTCAGGAAATGTGCAGTCATGGTGGAAAGTCAAACAGCTTTGTCACATGGCAAGAATGGAAGAAAGCCATTATCAATAACTCAAAAAATAATAGATGCAGGAGAGGATGTGGCAAAAAGGGAACACTTCTACACTGTTAGTGGGAGTGTAAACTAGTACAGCCTCTTTAGAAAACAGTGTGTGGCGATTCCTAAAAGTTCTAAAAATCGACCTTCCATATGACCCCACAATCCTCCTACTGGGAAGATACCTGGAAGAATGCAAATCACTCTATAAAAAGGATACCTGCAAATGTATGTTTATCACAGCATTGTTCACAATAGCAAGATCATGGAACCAGCCATGCTGCCCATCAATAGAGGACTGGATTAAAAAAATGTGGTACATATACACAATGGAATATTACACAGCCATAAAGAAGAACAAAATCATGAACTTCACAGCAACCTGGATAGAGTTAGAGTTTATAATATTGAATGATCTTTCACAGAAACAAAGAACTGAGTATCACATGTTCTCACTCATAAGTGGACTTTGAACAACTATTGTAATACTATAGGAAGGGAATTGACAGTAGTGGGACACTGCAGGGCCATGGGGTGGGGGGGTGGGCAGTGAGGTGGGATTGGCAGTAATGGGAAACTACCTGGGGATGGGGGCCACACCTCATCAACAAGGGTACCTGCATGATGAATATTTTTATACCTGACCCTGAATTGTACCCCGCAATTTTAAAATAAAAAATTTAAAGGATAAAAAAAATTTACTAATATACAAATTTAACTCTAAAATGTTAATAAAAATACAAATTGAATTCAAGCAAAGTGTTGCAAATATGTTTTAAAATGAGAACACTAATTTATGGGAAGGATGATGTTTAGGTGAAACTGAATCAATAGTGATGGCATTAATACTTTTAAATTTAAATGCATTTCTGAATCTCTTTCTGGTTTTTACTTTGTCAATATTATAAATGCAGATAAATATTACACATGCATACGAACATTATATAACACAAAATAATATTAATTAATACCAAGCTTTTGTTTACTAGCTTCAGATAAAACCAGATGTTTAACCCAAACTTTTCTAGCAGTCAATCATATAAAATTAATTTTAATGAATGTCAATTGACAACTTTTAGAAGAATGTGGATGAGTTGCACTATTACATAAATCCACATGAAATAGTATCTAATACAGTTATTTCTGGAATCAGCGATAGAAAAATAGTCTCTTAATTTTTATTCTTGGCAGATATTGAAAAACACTTCTAACTTTTACATGGAATTTACTAGCCAACAATTGAATTAAATAATGTATCAGAAATGGTGATTTTAAAAATGTACTCACAACAAATAAAAATTATAATTTTTTTATTTAAATAAATTTTAATGTATAAACTAGGAACATCTTTTATTTTTAACTTAATTTAATTTTAAAATTTTAAAATTTATTTTAAAGATGTGGGGCACAATTCAGGGTTAGGTATACAAATGTTCATTATGCAGGTATCCTTGGTGATGAGTTGTGCCCCTCCTTCCCCTGGTATTTTCCTTCAACTGCCAATCCCAGCCCCCCTCTCCTTACAGTTTCTCACTACTTCCAATCCCTTTCTTATAGTATTATGATAATTGTTCAAGGTCCACTTATGAATGAGAACATAGGGTACTCTGTTCTTTTTTTCTGTAATAGATCACTGGGTATGATAGACTCTAAATCCATCCAAGTTGCTGTAAAGTCCATATGTTTGTCCTTCTTTTTGACTGTATAATATTCCATTGTGCATATGTACCACATTTTTAAATCCAGTCCAGTTTTGATGGGCAGCATGGTTGGTTCCATCTTTTTGCTATTGTGCACAGAGCTGCAACAAACATCTAGAATCTACAAGGACTCAAGCATGCCGAAAGGAAAAAAAACAAACAGCCCCATTAAAAATTGAGCAAAACAGCCGGGCTCGGTGGCTCAGCCTGTAATCCCTCGCCTTGGGAGGCTGAGATGAGTGGATTGCCTGAGCCCGCGGGTTCGAGACCCGCCTGGGCAACTTGGTGAGACCTCATCTCTACAATAAATCAAAAAATTAGCTGGGCGTGGTAGCGCGCGCCTGTAGTTCCGGCTACTAGGAAGGCTGAGGTGGAAGGATCGCTGGAGCCCAGCAGGTCGAGGCTGCGGTGGCCGGGAGTGGCCACTGCATTCCAGTCTGGGCGACGGAGTGAGACTCCATTTCAAAAAAAAAATTGAGCAAAAGACATGAATAGACACTTTTCAAAAGAAGATATGTAGGCAGTCAACAGACACTTGAAAAAGTGCTCAGCCTCACTAATCATCAGAGAAATGCAAATCAAAACCACATTGAGATATCACCTAACCCCAGTAAGAATGGCCATCATTAATAATACAAGCAACAACAGATGCTGGTGAGGATTTGGAGAAAAAGGAATGCTTCTACACTGCTGGTGGGAATGCAAACTAGCACAACCTCTTTGGAAGACAGTGCGACAATTTCTGAAAGAACTAAAAATTGACCTTCCATATGACCCAGCAATCCCCCTATTGGGAAGATACCCAGAGTAACTCAAGTCATTCTATCTTTTATTTTTACTAAAAAGCTAGTAAGTTCAGAAAAGTGAAAGTAGTGAGTTAATTTCTCACACTAAATAATTTTCTTAATGTTATATCAAAGTTTCAATGTCTTAGAAAGAGTCAACATCATTTTGAGGTCTGATAGTATAATGCCTCCAGCCTCCAGCATTTATAAAATAGTTGATCCTTATAGAAGTAAAAAGTATAGCAGATGATACTAGAGACTGGGAAGAGTATGGAGAAATATTGGGGAAAGTTTTGTAAAAAAATACAAAATACAGCCAAATAGGAGGAATAAGTTCTGGTGTGTTATATAGCACTATAGAATGTCTGTAGTTAGCAATACTGTTTTACATGGTTTCAAAAATCTGGAAAGAGGATATTAAACATTTCTGACACAAAGAAATTATAACTATTTGAGATGATGGATATGCTAATTATCCTGATCTGATCACTATACATTGTATGTATGGAAACATTGCTATGTACCCCATAAATATGTATAATTATGTGTCAGCTAAAACAATTTTTAAGTCAACATTACTTATTTTATAAAATATGTCTAATTTTAAGAGTTTAGTCTTTAAAAGTGTTCAACACATATATTATGAAGACTGTTGGACAATTATTTCATGTTTACTTTGGGACAAACTAATCTAATGATATTTAGAATTTCTTAGCAACATCAAATGTGGGTGATCTCATTTTTATGTTATTCTTTGCCATGGAAAATCAAACATATAAATGCAGGCCCTGAAATTTCAATAATTAGATTTCCAAACAGAGATCTCTAGAGTTCAACATAGATAGTCCTTGCTGCCAGAGATAATAAACATGGGCCTGAGTCCCTGCCTCTCCCTGATTTAATTGGCAGAGTGCTGGGTCTATTTGGTGTCATTTATGTTGTTAGATTAAAGTATCTTGCAAGTGTGTGAGAGTACATTTTAATAGTATAAAAACATTAATAATACATCTGGCCCTATATTTTAGGAATTATGGGTGTTGAATTAGCCCAGTACAGATATGGGAGAATGGATTAACTAATTGATTATAAAAACAAAGGAAATAAAGTTAAAAAAATACATACATTCCATAAATACTTACTCTTTGTAATCACTGTGTTGGAGAATAATAGGGAAAATAGGGCATTTCATTGTGTTAGGGAATTAGGGTTAATGAAAGAAGAATTATTTGCTGACCATTTATCCAGTCACTCTTTCTTGAGTGCTTGCTTTGAGCACCATGCTGGCCCCTTCCCTCCTGAAGCACAGAATCAAATATGGGAATAGGGCTACACAGTGCCTCCTAGAAACTTCTGAAAAACCTGAATTCACTTTGGCAATATCTACAATTATTGTATCAGTAACAGTGACAGCAACAAGAACAATTATTATTTGAGCCTTTTACTACATACTAAGCCCCATATGCAATACTTCAGTTGCAATACTATAGTCGTTACAGCAATCATTTATTAAAAATTAGGTGTTATCGGCTCTTTACTCATAAATAGACTAGAGCTCAGATGTGTTAAATAATTGCTAAATTCACAGAGCTTGTAAGCGGTGTATCTCATAATTATATTCAGTTTTTTGGGCTTCAATGCCCTGTTTTAGGCTATTATACCATCTTTTATGTATTCTATCATAGGAAGATAATAAAGTGATAACTGTGTGAGTGATTGGGGTAATGATATACAAGTATCAGCCATTTGGGGTGTCTGGGCATTGACTGAGTCATCCCCTCTACCCCATCAGGATCAGTGGCATGAAGTCATTGGCAGGACTTGAGGGGCTTTAACCTTCCCTTGAGAGTGTATTCATGCTTTCATGATCTGTAAAGTGGCTGGCATTACTTGATCTCTCCCAGGCGGCTCTAGGGGAAAGATCTCTGGGGCTTTACAACCTCTAAATCTCACCTATCCTCACCAGGCCTGACTTCCAACTTCATCCACTGATCTGCCCTTCAGCACCATGGCCAGATCACTGAAATGTGAACAGAAGACTGGAGCCTCAAAGTCCAGTCCTTTCTTTCTAGGTGAATGTGTGGGGTGGGAACCAGTCTTCATTTTACATCTTGTTTCCCCCTGACTATTTATTGTTTCTCTATTAATAGCCTGTCTTTGATTGTAAATCCATTCCTGTTTAACATCATCTTTTCTCCTTTATGTCATCACAGCCATTTCTCTCTCTCTTTACCCTACTTCTTCCTTTGTTATCCTTCCTTCTTTCTGTTTCCACTTTTTATGCTACATTTTCATGTCCACCTTCACTTCTCTTTCCTTTACACCACTCCATGACTGTCTCCATTCTATTATCCTTCCTTTCCGTCTACATTCCTACCTTTCTTTCAGTCATTATCTACATGTCCTCCTTCTTTTCCTGAAAGTCTTTTTTTTCCTCCTGATCTTTGCCCTAATCATTTTTCTTTAAATTCCAATCTCCAATTCTGATTCTCTCTCTCCTCATTTCAAAAATCTTCCTCTTATTTTTCTTGTGTTCTTTTAAAAACTTTTAAGTTAACAAGTAAAATTTGTATATATTTTCATGTACAATATGATGTTTGGAATATGTATACATTGTGGTATGGCTAAATTGAACTAATTAAAATATACATTACCTCACATACTTATCTTTTTATGGTGAAAACACTTAAAATATACTCTCAATGATTTAAGAATACATTGTTATTGATTATAGTCACTGTGTTTGCATAACAGATCTCTTGAATTTATTCTTCCTAACTGAAATTTTGTATGCTTTGACTACAAAATCTCTTCTACCCCCAGCCATTGGTAACTACCATTCTACTCTTTGCTTCCATGAGTTGTTACATATTTTTAATTCATTAGTCAGTACTCTCTTTTCATTCTCAATTTCCATTCTCACTCTTCCCCCACCACTTTGCATTCTTTTTTTTCTATTCCCGTTTGTTCTTCTCTTTATTGTGTCTTCATTTCTATGTTTCTGACCCTCACCATGCCTTTCAGTTATCTCTCAAAGAGAACCACACATTATTTTTAGAAACGTGAAACTTTAGAAAGAAAGTGTTAGGAGAAACATTCTATTAAGAGCAAATTTTGCCGTTCAATAATTATTTTTTAAAGACTGTCACATGTATAGAGCCTTTATAAAACACACACATATGTGCACATACAGTTACAAACATAGTTATATCATATTCACCATTATTCACTCAGAATGCCTGCTCTTCTCTGAGCACAATGGAGGACAGTTTTAGTATCTGCAAGAAGTACTTTGAGGCATTACATCCTGATTTTGGTACCTCCTAAGAAATCTTTTCATGACCTCAGCCCATCTCTGACCCCACCTAAGGCAGAAGTGGGACCAGCACCAAATAAATTCCATAAGCCTCTTTGCTTATGGTTATCACATCACTTATTGTACTGTTTTGCATCCAATGTTTATTCTTCATTATGGCAGGCCTTTGTATGATTTGTCTTAATTTCCCATCATAGGTAAGAAATCAATATTAGTAGAACAGATGAGTTAATCAACAAATGGATAGATAAATAATGAATGATCTTTTGGATCATGTGACTACCTGCTATACTTAATCTTGCCAAAATTATTTTCTGGAAACCATAGGCAAATTTAGGTATTCAGAACAATTCTCTAAAAATCCTTCTTTTCTATTTCCAGAGGACTGAATTTTAGTTGCCTGAATCTATTTAAAAACGCAATTGTGTGAAAAATTTTCTTTGACAATTGCTCTTATGAGTTATTAAAAATATCCAACATGATTGATTCATAGTGACTAGATCTATACCCCAATTCCACACCCTTCTACTTCCTTTTCCACTTTTTTTCTGACTAATCTTCTGTCTTCTGTTATCTTCCAGTCCCCATTATTCTGTCTGTACCCTTCATCTATATTGTTAACCCTCAATTATATACTCAGTTTCATAAGGTATTGTATTTTCCACTGGAACTATAGAATGTATCCTTCCAGCTCTTTACTGTGGCAGTAGTGTTGGTCAGGTATGGAGATATAGATTCATGAATAATCAGCATTAAGTTGATCAGTGAAGATATAGAACTGGATAAATTCTTCTGATTTGGTCTTGGGGAAGCTTGATGGTAAAGGGAATGGGAGATAATGGAATGAAAAATATATAGAAAAGAGCTAATTAGTGGGAAAGGGAAGATGGAATTCATAATTTTTTAGTTTTATGAGACTGGGAAAAAGCAAATGTCAAGAAGGTGGGGGATAGTGGGTAATAATGCCATTAGTAGAGAAGGGTACCTGCATAATGAACATTTGTATATCTGACCCTGAATTGTACCCCACATATTTAAAATAAAAAAATTAAAAGTTAAAAAAAATGATTTAAAGGAATCCAGAATTTGAGTTTGGGCATTATTTTCTCTCACTACTATGAAGATATTTTTCTTTATTTTTTAGAGTGTCTTGTAGTTGATAAATCTTCTGTCTGTGTAATTACACTTCTCTGTAGGTAACTTTGGTTTTCTCTGGTTGCTTTCAATATATTTTTTGTATTTATCATTCAACACTTTCCCTAAAATAGTGTCTATGTATGGAATTTAAAAAATTTGTTTTGTTTGAGAGTTACTGTAATATTAATCTGAGGATTCATTTCCTTCATTTAGTTTGGCAAATTCTTAGTTTGTGTCTCTTCAATATTGTCTCTCCTCTATTTTCTCAATATTCTTCTTTGACTTATTTTTTCTTGTGTATTTTGAATGTGTATGACATGTTTGGATATACTCATACATAGTGAAATGGTTACTACAGCTAAGAAAATTAACATATCTATTATCTCACATAGTTACCTTTTTGTGGTAAGGGCCATGCTGTACATTATACCTTTAGAGTTATTCGTCCTATATAACTGCAAATTTGTTCCTTTTGACCTATATTTATTCATGTATTCTTCCCTCTTTTACCCCTGGTAGTCACCCTTTTACTTAATGTTTCTATGTATTTAGCTTTTTTTCCCCCTTAAGATTGGATGTAAATGAGATTATGTAGTCTTTTTTTTCTGGGTCTAGCTCATTATACTTAGCATAATGTCCTCCAGGTTCATCCATGTTATCACAAAAGTCAGGATTTCCTTTTATAAGGCTGACTAATATTCCACGATTTTTTATCCAAGCATCAGCTGAAAGACATAGGCTGTTTCCACATCTTGGCTATTATGAATAATGCTGCAAAATGACCACAAGAGTGCAGATATCTCTATGAGGTACTGACTTTTTTCCCTCTGGATGTATACCCAGAAAAGGGATTGCTGGGTCATAAGATAGTTCTATTTTTAAGTTTTGAGAATATCCCATACTGTTTTCCATAATGGATGCACCAATTTATTCCCACCAACAGTATACAAGGGTTCTCTTTTTTCCACACTCTTGCCGATACTTGCTATCTTTTGTGTTTTTAAAAAAAATAATAACCATCCTAACAAGTGAGGTAATGTCTTGTTGTGATTTTTATTTTCATTTTCCTCATGATTTACTGATGTTGAGCACATTTTCATATATCTACTGGCCATTTGTGTATCTCCTTTGAAGAAATGTCTATTTAGGTCCTTTGCCCATTTAAAATCTGTTTTTCTCTTTGCTATTAAGTATAAGTATTCAAAATATATTTTGGATATTAACCCCTTACTAGATATATACTTTGCAAATATTTTCTTCCAATCTGTAGGCTGCCTTTTCATTTTGACAATTGATTTCTTTGCTTACAAAAAAAAGCCTTTTAGTTTGATACAGTCTCACTTGTTTGTTTTTGCTTTTGCTGACTGAACTTTTAGTATTATATCCAAAAAATTATTGCCAAGACCAATGTCAAGGGTTTTTTCCACTATATTTTCTTTCAGGAGTTTTATGATTCTAGACCTTATGTTTGGGTCTTTAATTCATTTTGAGTTAATTTTTTGTGAATTGGTTTTTGGTTTGTGCATCAGGCAGATGATAATGATGATGCCATTAGCCAACACAAGGGATAAAAAGAGAAAGCAAATAATTTTATGACATTCGAAAGCAATTTCACATTTAAAAGTATTTTGGTGAAGTCTTTAGGTTTTTCCAAATATAAGATCATGTTATCAGCAAACAGGGATAATATGACTTCCCTATTTTCCATTTTTTCATATAATGATATCCTATTCAATGAATAGTTCTGGGAAAATTGGCTAACCATGTGAAGAAGAATGAAACTGGACCCCTATCTCTCATAATATGCAAAAATTAACTCAAGATGAATTAAAAACTTAAATTTAAGACCTGAAACTATAAAAATCATAGAAAAAAATTTAGGGGATTAAATATGTTTTATCTTTGTAATACTCTTCTTTTTATAATCTTTATTCCTTCTTTTACACACTAAGTATTTAAACATAATTTATAATCCCTAACATATTGGTTAATTTTATAACACTTGGAAGAAGTTAATCCTATTATTTGTTGACTGCTGATTCTCTTCAAAACAAAAAGATTGTAAGTGTATTTTGTAATTTAGAAATGTTATCTTATCTTTGGTGGGTTTTATTTGTGGATTCCTGTGCAGTCTGTATTCTATAAGTCTCTGAGGAGACTTCTACAAGGTACCCCAATGCTTTTACCTGTATGAGAATGATTTTTATGCTAATTTTTCATTTTGTGGGTTTTAAGATTGCATTTTGTAAATTAGAATTATCTACTTTGTGTATGGTACAGACAAAACCACATTCTCATGAGAGATGTTTTTCCCTCCTTGTAGTGCAGGCTAAGAGAGTTGAGTTTCCTTTTTTTTTTCTCTTATAGCCTATGCATGCATGTGTGTGTGTGTATTTTTTTTTCTGTTTGTTTATACTCTTTCACTGAAAGTTTAGCTTTTTTAATGTCCTAAATGTATGTGGTGGTCTCTACTTTCTGCTTCATACAAATCTAAGCTTTAAGGTATTCCACATTGGTGTTAATACTCAAGCTTCTGGACTATGAAGACTGATATTATATCCTTTCCCTCCTACCTGTTACATCCTACCTCTTACCAACACTTCCCCATGAACAATTTAGATATTAAATTTTCATATCCCCCGTTGATTACAGACCCTTGAATTTCCTTTACATTTTTGAAAGCTCAGTTGTGAATTTAAAGGGATTTTGATTATATTTTCTCTAAATTTCTATCTGTGCTGAGTAGGAAGAGGTGTTTGCATTATGTATTTTATATTTCAGAAAGCTGAACTTCTCATAAGACACGTGAAGCTGTGCAAGGATGTGAGAGCTTACCATGTTTAAGAATTAAGAAAAGAGTTCCAGTAAGATGGCGACAGCACAGGTAGGACTGTGAGATTCTCCGAAAGTGAGTTCCCATAAAGACTCTTGCTTTCCATCCCCCACCCCCCTGCCCAGCCGCACTGGTCTGAGGCCTGGAGACCCTTGGGCCCACAAATGGCCGGTTACAGCTGCCCTCTGCCGCTGCAGCTCCACCCCAGGCAGCCCCGGCCCGGCCACATAGAGCTCCTAGCTCCCTCCCCAGCTACACGGTCTCACCTGGCCCCAAGCCACCCACCGCCGCCTGTGGAGGCCCTCAGATACCGCCTTGTGGAGATCTGTGTTCCCTTGCTGGCTACACTGATCTGCCCAGCACTCAGTCGCTGCCAGCTCCCTCCCTGCCTGGGTGCTCAGCCCAGTCTCAGGCAATGGCAACCCGTGGAGGCCCTTCATGCCCACCCCTCAGAACCACAGGCTCCATCCCTTCCTGGGGCGCCCCACCAAGTCCAAAGCCGCCACTGCTCACGCAGGCCCCCAGCACCGGCTCCTTGGAACCCTGCGCCACTGACCAGGCTGAAGTGTCCAAAGCCGTGGCCGGTGCTCACCCCTTGGAGTTCTGGGTCCCCGCTGTGGGTTCCAGGTTCCCACCCAGCCCCATCTCAAGCCGCCGCTGCCCAGGGAAGGTCTAGTCGCCCACCCCTCAGAGAAACCAGCTCCATTCCTAGCTGAAGTGCGCTGTGTGGGGCCCAAAGCTGCTGCTGCCACATGCCACCCGCCCTTCAGAGCTCTGGGTCCCCACTTTGGCTGAGGCACCCAACCCCATCTCAAGCCGCCGTTGCCCAGGGTGGCCGTGGCACCTGCCCCTCAGAGCTGCGGACTCCATCCTTTCCTGGGGCGCCCCACCAGGCCCAAAGCTGCTGCTGCCTATGCAGGCTCCCAGCGCCTGCACCTCGGAATTCTGCGCCCCCACCTGGGCTGAAGCGCCCATCCCCACCTGGAACCGCCACCCCTGTCGAGGCCCCCAGAATCCACGCCAGGAGCCTCAGAACTCCAGGCCCCTATTCAGGTGCTTGGAAGCTCCAGGTCCCCACCCTGGCTGAAGCGTCCAACCCTGCCTTGAGCTGCCACTGCCTGCAGAGTCCCTACGTGTCCACCCCTCAGAGCTACGGACTTCCCCACTAACCAAAGTGCCCTACCTGGTCCCAATTTTTGGGAGGTCCAAGGCTCCTTCCTCGTGGAACTCTGGGGTCCCTTGGTGGCCACACTGCCCTGCCCCCTAGCCATCCTGACCAATACGTTGACCAGCATCACCCAGCAGTCTCGCTCTCCACTTCCCCCAACTCACCCCTGACTATAGCTGGACCAGAGAACAGCTGGAGCCCTGTGACCAGGCAGAGACCTGCAGTGACTCACCCACCCAACTCTGCCTAACCTCCAACTTGGGAGCTAAGATCTCATGGTTGTGTAAGGAAACAGTACATCTTAAGGAGGTTGGTCAGCTTGTGTGTCTGTATGCTTATATGTCCTAGTTTGTTGTTGTTGCTGTTTTTTATTTGTTTTTATTTTTGTTTTCTCTTACTCTTATCTGTCTTTAGGTCTATTTTCATTTATTAGTGGGTACCTCTGTTTGTTCTCCCGTTTACTCTCCTGTCTCAACCTTCCACTTCCCCCTCTCCCTGTTCTATTTCTTTCCCTTTTCTTATAGAATTTCACTTCCTGGGAGCAAACCAATACCCCCACTTCATGAACAGATTACAAGGTGGTGGGAAGCAGGATCCAGTGTCTCCATACACCTGTCAGTGGATATTGGGATCTGCAGATAAATTTTGAATCACAGCTCCCCCCTCAAATCAATCTCAAAGCTGCAAAAGGTATAACCCTCAACCTACAGTCCAGCCTCTGAATTGAACAAAGCCAGAAGGTTCACATAAGGAAGAATAGGATATTGAGTAAACAGAAGCAATAAACAACCCAGCCACCCCTGAACAACAGATTTAAAAAAGACAGAGTAAGAGAAAACAAAAATAAAAACAATCAAACAAACAGAAAACAGAGACAACAACAAACAAACTAGGATATATAGTCACACAGACATACAAGCTGACCAACCTCCTTAAGATGTACTGTTCCCTTACACAACCATAGGTCTTAACTCCCAAGTTGAAGTTTAGGCAGAGTTGGGTGGGTGAGTCACTCTAGGTCTGTGCCTGGTCACAGGGCTCCAGCTGTTCTTTGACCATTCTGTAGTCTGGGGTGAGTCAAGGGTGAGTTGAGGGGAGTGGAGTGCAAGACTTCTGGGCATTGCTGGTCAGCATAGTGGTCAGAGTGGCTAGGGGGCAGGGCAGTGTGGCCACCAAGGGAGCCCAGAACTCTACAGGGAAGGAATCTTGGAGCTCCCTGGGTGGTGGAGGCTTGGGGCCAGGTGGGGTGCATCAGTCAGGGGAGATGTCTGTAGCTCTGAGGGGCAGACACGTATGGACTCTGCAGAGAGCGGCAACTCAAGGCAGGGTTGGGCACTTCAACCACGGCAGGGAACTGGAGTTCCAAAGCACCTGGATAGGGGCCTGGAGTTCCAAAGCACCTGGGTGTGGATGCTGGGGGCCTCTGCAGGGGTGGCGGCTGGAGGTGGGGCTGGGTGCTTCAGTACAGGTGGGGGCCCAGAGCTCTGAGGCATGGGCACCGTGTGCCTCCACGGGGGTGGTGGCTCAAGGTGGAGCTGGGCACTTCAGCCTGGGCAGGCGCAGAGTTCCTAGGCTGGGCGCTGGGGACCTGCATGGGTAGCAGAGGCTTTGGGCCTGCTGGGGCGCCCCAGAAAGGGATGGAGCCCACAGCTCCGAGGGGTGGGTGCCACAGCCACCTTGGCTAACGGTGACTTGAAATGGGGTTGGGTGTCTCAGCCAGCGCAGGGACCCAGAGCTCTGAAGGACAGGTGGCATGTGGCAGCAGTGGCTTTGGACCCCGCACAGGGCACTTCAGCCAGGAATGGAGCTGGTGTCTCTGAGGGGCGGGCGCCTAGAGCCATCCTGGGTGGCAGAGGCTTGAGATGGGACTGGGCAGGGACCCAGAACCCAGGGTGGAGACCTGGAACTCCGAGGGATGAGCACCAGCCATGGCTTTGGTCACTTCAACTCAGGCGGCAGCACAATGTTCTGAGACGTGGGCGCTGTGGGCCTGCATGGGCAGCACAGCTTTGGGCCTGATGGGGTATCCCAGGAAGGGATGGAGCCTGTAGTTCCAAGGGGCGGCATGGAAGGCCTCCACAGGCTGCTATAACCTGAGACTCGGCTGGGTGCCCGGCTAGTGATGGGGCTGGAAGTGGCTGTGTGCCTGGAAGATCAGTGTAGCCAGCAAGGGAACCAAAATCTCCACAAGGGAGTATCTGAGGGCCTCCACAGGTGGTGGCTGGTGGCTTGCGGCTGGGTGAGATGGTGTAGCCGGGGAGGGAGCTGGGAGCTGCACGCAGCCCAGGCCCAGGGCCACCTGGGGTGGAGCAGCAGCAGCAGTGGCAGAGGTGCCGCTGTAGCGAGTCGCTCGTGGGACTGAGAGTCTCTAGGCCTTGGACCGGTGTGGCTGGTGGTGGGCGGGGGGTGGGTTGGGGGAAGGAAAGGAAGAGTCTTTATGGGAACTCACTTCCGGAGAATCTCACAGTCTTACCTGTGCCGTCGCCATCTTACCGGAACCTCTATTTTTCTTTTTTAAGTGTTGATAATAATGACAGAAAAGAAGTGAACAAAAACGAAGTGATTTAGGAAAAAGTAAGATAGTATGTTGCTATTTGGTTATGTAAACTTTAGTTTTCAGTGCAATTATATGACTCTCTTAACACTGGCAATATAAAATAATTAATGATATTGTTTTTTAATAGACCCGTAAAACTCCAAATGAAAAGCTTTATTGTTTAACTTTATTTTTCCAAAGTATGTTTTATTTATCTTGAAATCAAAGGAAATTTCTTGTTGACATATCAGTATAGCACTCATTTTTATGTGCATTTTAAGTTGTTGTGAAATAAAATGAAAGAAGAACCTCAGTTCATGAAGTCAATCACAGAATTATGAAGGTGTTTTATCTGTTCCCTGGGATACTGCTCCAAGAGCAATAGCTCTATTGTAAGATTTTTCTTTTCTGATGTTTAACCTTGATATGTACCTTCATGAGATTACCATGCTCTGCTGAAGAAATTTGAGTGTTTAATAATAAAAAAGAATGGTTTGTAGAAATATCAACTTTTATACACAGCAGAGAATGCAAAGGGCATTTTGTGGTTCATCAAAGACTAGAAAACAGAATCTTAAACTGAATTGAAGCCTGGTTTCTTAGATTGCCTTCACCCCACCCTTGAATTAAATGAATTACTCAAGAGCATGTGTGATATGGTCATTACTAAGATAAGGTTTGAAGCCAGTTAGCCTTGTGTTTAAATTCCCTTCCTACATTGTTTTAATGTAGTCTTTCTATAAGTTATTTAATGCTCTTGGGGGCAATTACCTCTTTATATAAAAAAAAGGATACTAATATCATTTCAAAAGATTATTCAGAGGATTGAAAGAGCAGAATCTAGAATGTAGCTGATAAGAACATGGGTCATGCAAGAGTCAGAGGGTCTAACTTTGAACTCCCCTGATTCTGAATCTATCAATAATGAACTATATTTGTGGGCACATTATTTAACATCTTTGAGCCCATACATATAACATGGTTACTAGCATTTTCTTTCACATTTTATTTTTACACACCTTCATAAGAATTAAAAATGATGGTTATATTAGTTTTCTATCATTTCTTAATATATCACTGCATTTGTGACTTAAAGCTCACTCTTTCTTTACCTCACAGATTCTGTGTGTGTCAGGGGTCTGGGCATGATTAACTTGGTCCACTGCTTAGGATTTTACAAACATGTAATGTAGGTGTTGGCCAGGCTAGTTTTGTTTGTTTGTTTGTTTTTCCTAGAGCTCCATTACTCTTCCAACATCATCTAGTTATTGGCAAAATTCATTTCCTTCTGATTGTAGGGCTGATATCTCTGTTTTCTTTCTGGCTCTCAGCAAGGTAATGCTCTCACAGGCCCTTCCACAGTGTAGCAGCTTAATTTTTCGAGGTCAACAAATTAATTTCTCTCTTCACCAGTGATCCAGTCCTTCATTTAAGAGATTTTACCCAATTAAGTTAGACCAACCTAGAAAAATCACCCTTTTATCAATTTCAAAACAAAAGATGTTGATTCTCAATTACATATGCCAAATTTCTTCTCCTTGCCTTAAAGTATAAGCTAATTATGATGGTGATAGCACATCATACTTATATATACCATCCACACTCAAGTGGAAGGAATTTTGTAGGGCACATGCACCAGTGATGGAAATCTTGGGAACAATTTTAGGATTTTTTCTACCACTTTAATGAAAAAAAAATGCTGAGTATAGACCCTGGAAAGTAGTAAATATTCAATATATGTTAGCTATTATCAAGTAAAGCACTTAGCATAGTGCCTAGATGATGGTAAGAACTCCCTAAAGACCATTATAATTGTGGTTATTATTTCCACTACTCAGTGAATTGATGTATTTTCCTTGTCAGCATGTTAAACTTCAATAATATCTGCATTGTTATCTTTTTTTTTTTTTTTTTAGTTGGAGTCTCACTCTGTCACCCAACTGGAGTGCATTGGCCGCTCCCGGCCACCGCAACCTCGACCTGCTGGGCTTTGGCGATCCTTCCGCCTCAGCCTTCCAAGTAGCTGGAACTACAGGCGTGCGCTACCACACCAGGCTAATTTTTTGATTTATTGTAGAGATGAGGTCTCGCCAAGTTGCCCAGGCGTGTCTCAAACCCGCGGGCTCAGGCAATCCACTCACCTCGGCCTCCCCAAGCAAGGGATTACAGGCTAAACCACTGAGCCTGGCTTGCATTGTTATCTTATCAATCAATCACAAGTTTCAACTCTCCTTGGTCCATTGGAAGTACTGCATTTTTTTGTGTTATTAAAGCTCATAGTAGCAAGTCTAATGGTCTTCCTATAGCTGCAAGTAAAACAACTTTAGTTTCAAAAGGAAAAGCATATATTGGTATTTGTACCAAATTTTCTTGAAAAAAAAATTATAATCTATTGAGTTTCACCTGGCCAAAAGAAAAAATCATTTTATAGAAAGAAGTTCATGAATGTCAGGACAATTAAGTATTGTCTTTATTTCATATTTGAAATACTGTCTGTCAGTTCAGTTGACCATTTGCATTCAGTGCCTCTGTTCCCTTGGTCTTTGGTTAAATTAAATAATCAATATAAAATTTTTTTTTGAAATAAAAATTCTATGAAGTAGTTAAAAGGTTAATTTATAAAGACATCTTGAGCTTACTTATATTCAAAATCACACACACACACACACACACGCACACACACACACACACGTCCACACTATTTTTTGATGTATTAAGCTGGGTTAATTATTGAAAAATGGTCTTCAGTTCTCCTTGGCCAAACATAATTTAAAAAAAAAAAATCTTACACACAATGACATTTATTTTTCTAAAATTCTGTGAGCATAGTAACCTCCAGTTAGGTAAAGAAAAGTGAATATTCAATGCTTATTGTGTTAGCACAATGTTGAGATATTTTTCTGGATATTATTTTCTCTTTTGACCATGTTAGAGATTTTCTGGTTCCTAAATAAATTTACAACTGCATTGAGTCTAAATAGCTGCCCTACTGAAAGTCATTTCCCCAAAATAGCCAAAATTCTTGAGTATCTATCTTTATCTGATAAAATTAAAAGCAGAGTGTAGGGTCCTACATTTGGGAGAATTGTATCAGCTTGATAAGTCTTTTTTAATAAAAACATAAGACTGTTATGGGAATCTATTCTCACTGAAAGTTGTGTTCAAGATGTCATGTTTTGTAAGTCATTTATTATCTCTAGAAAATATTTCTATTTATTCTCAAGTGATAATTGTAGGTAACTTTTGCACCTGTTTTTGAAATAGTAAATATATACAATTATTCATGAAGGTGGGCAAAATGGAGTCAAAATCAGATGGTAAAAGGATCTTAAGGTAACAACATGTTTAATATGAGCCATTACATTTGGCACAGTAGTTTACTTAATCTTTGTCACAGAAGCTATCAACCATCAATTTGTAAATTAGCATATTAAAACCTTTTAAATCTTAAGATTCATATATGCACAACTTAATGCCAAAATGCAAATTCACTAATATGTAAAGCTCATGTTGACCACATTTTTCTATTTGGTATATGTAAATCAATAAATTTTAGTTACAGTGTACAGTTCTGCTCATTTAATAATATGAGATGTTTTCATTGAAAAGAGATCTATTTCCACCAGAAAATTCTGTGGATAAGAGCAGTTGGTTCTTATTGTCTCAAGTGTGAGTATACAATTTGTAGGAAGAAGTAACCAAAGAATTAGAAGAGTCATAATTATGTTCATATCTTAACTATTTAAATTACATGTTGGAATTACTCCATCTGTTATGTGGTAGCAATTTTAGTCCCAGTTTAAAGTTCTAATATTTGGAATATTTAACTTTCATTTTTGTTTAGCTGCATCTAGATAAATAGCATAATCAGGATTTCATACCTTCTCTGATGAATTTATAGATAAGTTGAGTATAAACTAATACATGTTGGCGTCTGTTCATTCAAGATGTATTCCCATATTCTTCAGCGAATTAACAGCTCAACTTTGCTGGCCTGTGCCAGAGTACCTTATGTTTTATTTAGAAAGAATCTTTTCCTTAGTGTGTGAGAATGTAACATAGCCAAGGGACTGAATTTTGGTCAATCTAAGACGTTTTGTCTCAGATCAAGTATCAATACAGTTTTATTTCATGCTGGAATAATTCATAGTGTTGTACATTTGAAGAAACTACCTAGAGCATTGCAGGATTTGGGGTTCTTCTTTTCATTCAAAGTAGATATTTTTGAAGAAATAGTTCTGACGTATGCATAGAGCAAGTGTTAGCAAACTCCTATGGGTCAAATTCAACTGGCTTTTTGTTTTGAAAATAAAGTTTTATTGGAACAGAGCCATATTCATTTGTTTCAGTATTGTCTGTGGTTGCTTTCATGCTACAATGAGACAGTTGAATAGTTGTGACATAGACCATATGGTCTGCAAAGTCTGAAATATTTACTCTCTGCCCCATTATAAAAAAATTGTTGACTGTTTCTTGGCATAGAGAAAAATGGGAAAATGCTCATTTCAAGAATTGAAGCAATATTAGTATTTTAAGAAAATTATTTCAGTTCTTGAAAATGAGGTTGATTATATACTATACATGCATTAAACATTGTTTGATTTTACTTTATAGAATATATTCACAGATTTATTGTTATTAGAAGGTAGAAAATTAAATAAAACATGCACAAAAAGTATATATGTAAGAAAGGAAATCATAAGGAGTTTGATAACTTCATCCTTTACACTTGCCATCAGCCAGGTTATAGTTGTTGTAGATAACTATTTGACACTTTATTGTCATGTTTTTCCATTTATCTGCCACCTGAAGGAGAATGATGTATATCAATCTCTGTATAATTTTTGACAAGATTCTTCTATTGATTTGAGATATTGTAAACTATAGCTGAACTGACTTTTTTTAAAAATCCTGGAAATCAATTATTACTGACACTTTGAAGCATACAGAAAAAAACACACACACTTGGAATAGACTTTTTTTTAAATTTCACTTTTTCAAAAATTTTTCAATTTTCAATTACAGTGAAAAATCACAAAATAAAATTTACCACCATTAACCAGCATTCAGTAGTGTTATACATAGTCACATTGTTGTGCAACAGGTCTCCAGACCTGTTTTCATATTACAAAAGTAAAAATCGATCTCTATTGAACAACTTCACATTTTTTTCCTCTCTTCAGTCCCTGGAAACTATTGTTCCTTTTTATTTTTAAAATTCATACATTACAATTGTTAATTTTCGGGGAGTACATGTGATATTTTGAAGGATGTATGCAATATGTAATGATCAGATCAGATAATTGGGACATCTATGACCTCTAAAATGTATCTTTTATTTATGCTGGTAACATTACACTTCTCTTACAGTCATTTATTGACATATACAATACATCATTGCTTACTGTACTTTTTCTAATGTACTATTGAATACTAAAATTTATTCTTCCTAGCTAACTTAATTCTTGAACCTATTTACAAACATCTCTTCATCTCTTCTTTCTCTTTCCTTTTACATAGTAACCACTATTCTACTATCTATCTTCATGAGATCCACTTTTATTTTAGTATTCCACATATGAGTGAAACCATGCCATGTTTTTCTTTTGGTACCTGACTTATTTAACTGCACATAATGTCCTCTAATTCCATCCATGTTGCTGCAAATTATAGGATTGCATATTATAATGGCTAAATAATATATCTACAACATTTTCTTTATCCAGTTATCTGTTGATGGACATTTAGGTTGATCTTAGTTTTGTGAATATTGCTACAACAAACAGGGGAGTGTAGATATCTCTTTGATATACTGATTTTATTTGTATATATGTCTAGATGTGGGATCACTGGATCTTATAATAGCTCTATTTTTAGTTTTTTGGGGAACATTCACACCGTTTTCTATAACTTCATATTCCCACCAACAGTGTAAGAGTGTTCTCCTTTCACCACATCTTCACTAGAATTTCTTAATTTCTGGTTTCCTGATAATAGTTATTCTAAATGGGATGAGATGATATCTTGCTGTGGATTTGGTTTGCATAAAAAGGACTTCCTGAGACAAAGTTAAGCATGGTGCAAAGTAGGGTTAAACAATCATTCATCACTGAAAAAGAAAACTTCCTCACTTAACTCACAGGAGTATTAAAGAGAAGGAAACACACACATATAATAGAGCTATGTATGTATTTATACTAATACATTGTATAGTATAGTTTTAAAATTTTATATGTATACAATATTTAAACACAGGGGATTCTAAGCAAAAGAAAAAACGTACATGCATGTGGTCAAATAGGTTCCACAAAATTAACAATACTCATCCTGTAAAACCAAACAGTTTCTTATGAAATAACATTAAATGTATAAAGTGTTTATGAGATTAATCTTCATTCTTAAATAAAATTATTAATCTAATGTGTATGTTCTCCTCCTGATAATTAATTTTAGGAAATAAATGTTTGCTAGCCAAGGCTAAATAATACTCTTCTTTACATTCAAAAATATAAATTAACATAATCTGATGAGTTTTCAACCATCCCAACATCAAAGAAGGTGCTGGAAAAGAACAATTTTTATTTCCTTCATTCTTTCAAAAGTTAATTATTGAGTGCGTTGTGACAGGCATTGTTTTAGGCACTGGGGATACCTCAATAAGCATATCAGAAATGTTTCTACCTTTAAGAAGCTTTATATTACACTTTATTTTAGCAAGTATTTTTGGTAAGAAAACTAGTGCATCAACTTTGTAAGTAAATCAATGTTTATTATGTATAATATTTTACCTTACAGTCATTGAAACTACTGTCAAAGAACAGATATAGTTATAAGAAGGTTTGATATGAGAGGCAAAAAAGAAGTACAAGAAGTGAAGCTGAAATGAAAAATAGGGCTCAGATTTGAGTGATGTTAAAGAAAATGAAGAACTAATTTCTACATCAATGGGTAATGAACAGTAAATTAAAATGGTAACTATTAAACGCCTACAAAATAATTTTCTTAAAAAGACATGCCCTCACTGCTGATAGTTTTGTGACTGCAGATTTCTGGTTTGTAATAATATAGCCATAGATAACATTTATTAAGCCTATTATATTTGTTCTAAGACGTTTATATTCATTCATGCATTTACTCATCAGTGAGTCTAGGTACTATTTTTGTAGGTACTATTATTATCCCCGTTTTACAACAGAGAAAACTGAGCACCAAGGATTTCAACAGTTTGAAAGTCCAGTAAATTACAGAGCTAAAATTTATACCTAGGAAGTTTGTACACCGCATTCTCTTGCATTAGGACAAGTAACCTAACAAAATATTTTTTCTTTAAAAAGTACCTTTTGCTAAATTTTTGTTAAAAAACAAACTTTTGTTTTTATTAAAAATATTTTTGTTAAAAGACTAAGATAAGGCATTTGTATGCTTTGACTAATTTTGCAGTTTTATCCTTAAAGAATGATTAATATTGTTAAATGAAAATGTCTTTTATAAAAGTTTCTTCACTGTGTTATACAAGTTTCATCTTAAAGTTTTGTTTGTTTACATTTAGAATATGTTGATAACACAGAACTGCTAGAGATGTGGTGGCATCCACAGAGAATATTTACAACCTTCTAGTTTTTCAAGGCTCACTTCTTGAAATAATGTTTGCTGTTATTTATTTTAAACACACAGATATATACAATATTGCAGATGTTCCAGTAACTTACAGATTTACCTTCTTGTAAAAAAATTAATAAAACTTACTTTCAGAACATTTTTAGTTTCACAGCAAAAACTGAGAAGAAAATACAGAAAGCCCTCATCTACCACCAGTCCCCACACACATAACCTCCCCCACTATCCATCCAGCTCCTGAGTGGTACATTCAGGTACATTAGGGTTCACTCTTCGTGCTTTATAGTCTATGAGTTTTGAGATAAGAGCTATGACTGTTATCTACTATTGTAATATCCTACATAATCATTTAATTTTCCTAAAAATCTTCTGTGTTCTACCTATTTGTTCCTTTCACCACCACAATCCCTGGCACACACATTGTTTTTTTTTTTTTTTTTATTGTCTTCATGGTTTTGCTTTATTGACTTCTTTTATTTGTTATATGCATTTATATTTCTTGCAAGTATTTTCATAACTTAGCTCATTTCTTTTTATCAGTGAATACTATTTCATTGTTAGCCAACTGAAGGACATCTTGGTTGCTTCTAAGTTTTGGCAATTATGAATAAAGCTGTTATAAACATCTGTGTGCAGATTTTTTTACTTTTTAACTCTTTGAGGTAAGTGTCATAGAGTGCAATTGCTGGTTCCTAAGTTAAGAGTATGTTTCATCTGTTAAAAACTGACAACCATTTTCCAAAGTGACTACACCATTTTGCATCCCCACCAGCAAAGAATGAGAGTTTCTATTGGTCTACATCCACCCTAGCATTTGGTGCTGCCAGCGTTTTGTATCTTGGCTATTCAAGATATTACGTGAGCAGTGCTATCTTATTGTTGTTTTAATTAGTAACTAATTGATAAAGCATAATGTTGAACATCTTTTCAATGGCTTACTTGTCACCTGTATATCTTCTTTATTGTGGTATCTCTTTTTATCTGGGTTATTCATTTTCTTATTTATGAGTTTTAATAATTATTTTTATGTGTTGAATAACAGTCCTTATCCAATGTCTCTTTTGCAAATATTTCCTCCAAGTCTGTGGCTTGTCTTCTCATTCTCATGACAGTGTTTTCTGAAAAGCAGTAGTTTTTAACTTTTAGAAAGCTCAGAGTATTAATTGTTTTTTCTCATGAACTATGTCTTTGTTGATTTTTCTAAAAAGTCTTTGCTGTCCCCCTGGTCATTTAGCTTTTCTGACATGTTATCTTCTAGGAATCTTATCATTTTGAATTTTACATTTAGGTCTATAATGTATTTTGAGTTAATTTTGTGAAAGGTATAAGGTCTGTGTCTAAATTTACTTATTTTTCATTTAGATTGCCAATTGTTGCAGCACAATTTGTTGAAAAGACTGTGTTTGCTCTATTGCATTAACTTTGATCCTTTGTCAAAGATCAATTGACTCTATGCATGCAAATCTGTTTGGGGGCTCTCTTTTCTGTTTTATTTGTTGATTTTTTTTTTTTTTTTTTTGCCAATAACATACTGTCTTGATTACTATAGCTTGATAGTAATCTTGAAGTTGAGTAATGTCCCTAACTTTTGTCCTCCCTTTCAAGATTAAGTTGGCTATTCTTGATCTACATATAAATACTACATATAAATTTTAAAACTAGTTTAAAATTTAAACTCTACATATAAATTTTAAAACTAGTTTATCACTCTACATATAAATTTTAAAACTAGTTTACCAATACCCAAAAAATAACTTGTTGAGACTTTTATTGGAATTTTGTTAACCCTACAGACCAACTGAAAATAACGGCCTTCTTGACAATATTGAATGTTCCTATCCATGAACATGGAATATTTTTCTATTTATTTAGTTCTTTTTTGATATATCTAAATTTTATAAATTTTTATGACTCTTGTACATATTTTGTTACATTTTAAATAATTCATTTTGGGGGATAATAATATAAATGGCATTTTGTTTTTAATTTCATATTCTTCTTGTTCATTCACGGTATATGGAAAAGCAATGGAGTTTTGTATACTAATCTTGTATTGTGTGATCTTAGTATAATTGCTTATTAATTCAAAGAAGAAATTTTATCAATTCTTTTTATGTTTCTACCTAGACAATCATATTATTTGTGAAAATACTTATTGCATTTGCTAGGACATCTAGTATGTTGTTGAAAAGCAGTGATGAGAGGGGACATCCTTGCTTTGCTCCTGATCATAGTGGGAAAGCTTCTAGTTTCTCACCATTAATTACAGTCACTCGTAACAGAACAAAGTTTTGGTTAATGACAAACTGCATCTATAACTGTGGTTCCATAAGATTAAAATATTGCATTTTACTGTTCCTTTTCTATATTTAGATATGTTTAGATACACACTTTCCTTTGTGTTATAATTACTTACAGTATTCAGTACAGTAACATGCTATATAAAGTTGTAGCCCAGAAAGCAATAGATTAAACCATATAGCCTAAGTCTATATAGTAAGCCATACCATCTAGGTTTGTGTAAGTACTCTTTATGATGTTTACAAAACAACAAATTTGTTTAACACATTTCTCAGCAAATATCGTATTATGTGATATTTGCTGTAGTTCTTTGTAGATATATTTTAACAATATGAATAAGTGCCCTCTATTTTAGTTTTCTAAAAGAAAAAAAATTATTGCAAAAAGGGTGTTGGATTTTGCCAAATGCTTTTTCTGCATCTACTAATACAATCTTGTGATTTTTATTTTTTAACCTTTTGAATAATGAATAATATTCATTGATCTTTTAAGTGTTTAACCAGCCTTGCATACCAGGTATATATTATGTGCTGTGGTATATAACTCTTTTTATACATTTGTTGGATTTGATTTTGTTAAAAATTTTTGCATATTAGTTCATGACAGATATTGATCTACAATTTTTTCTTGAAAATATTTTTGTCTGGTTTTGGTAATAGAATAATGCTGACATCAAGAATGTGTTAGAAAGTGTTCCCTATATTTATATATTTTGGAAGAAAATATAGAAAATTGGTATAATTTTTTCTTTAAGTGTTTGCTAGAATTAGCTAGTGAATACATCTAGGTTTGGTGCTATTATGGAACGATTTTAATTATCATTTAATTACTTTAATAAATATAGGACTATTCTGATTGTGTATATCTTCTTGTATGAGTTTTAGCAGATTGTATTTTTCAAAACATTGGTCCATTTTATCTAAGTCATCAAATTTGTGAACATAGAGTTATTATTAACATTCTTTTTTATTGTTTTAACGTTCATGGGACTTGTAGTCATGCCCCCTCTTCCATTTCTGTTACCATTATTTTTATCCTAGCTTGACCAGAGGTTTATAAATTGTATTGATCTTTTCAAAGTACCAGTTTGTGGTTTCTTGATTTTCCCTATTAATTTTCTGTTTTTAATCTTATTAATTTTTGCTCTAACCTCTATTATTTATTGTCTTTCACTTACTTTGGTTTTAATTTTCTCTTCTTTTTCTTATTTCTGAGATTGAAGCTTAGACTTTTCATAGATCTTTCTTCTTTCTTATTATATATGTTCAAAGCTATAATTTTTCTTTAGACACTGTTTTTGCTTCATCTCACACATTTTGATAGGTTGCACTTACATTCTTCTTTAGTTAAACATTATCAAATTTCTCTTGAAATTTCTTCTTTGACATATGTGTATTTTAAAAGTGCATTGTTTAAACTCCATGGATTAGAGGATTTTTCAGCTATCTTTCTGTACCGATTTTTACTTTAATTTCATTGTGGTCTGAGAGCAAAAAATATATTATTACTATTTTTAAAAACTTTGCTAAGATGTATTTTATGATCCAGAATTTAATTCATCTTGGCGAATGTTTGATGTGAGTTTGAGAAGAATGCGTAATCTGATGTTGTTGGATAAAGTAATCTACAGATATCAATTATATCAAGTTGACTGATGGTGCTATTGAATTTGACTACATCTTTGCTGATTTTCTGCATGCTCAATCTATCCATTTATAATATATGAGTGCTACAGTTCTTTTATTAGAAGAGTGTATTCATCTATTTCTTCTTTTAGCATTATTGGATTTTGCCTTACATATTTTGATGTTCTACTGAAGACAGAGTAAGGATTGCTATGTCTGTTGGAGTAATATTATATAATATTATATAATATAATATAATATCCCTCTTTATCTTTGATAGCTTTATTTGTTCTTTTAGACTCATGGGGTAATGTGCATGTTTGTTACAATGTACATCAGTACATACTGGTGGGGGTTGGGTTTCAGGTGGCCCATTCCTCAGACAGTAAACATTATACCCAATAGGTAATTTCTGAATCCTAACTCCTCTCCCAACCTCTTCCCTTTTTAGCATTCCCATTGTCTATCATTTCAATCTTTGTGGCCATTTAGCTCCCACATGTGAGAACATGTGGTATTTGATTTTCTATTTCTGAGTTAGTTCATGTAAGATGGTGTTCTCCAGCTCCATCTAGGTTGCTGCAAAGGATAGGACTTAATTGTTTTTATGGCTGTGTATTACTTCATGGTGTATATATACCTTTTTTACATATCCAGTAAATTGTTGGTAGGCACTTTTTTAATGTTGGTTCCATAATTTTGCTATTGTTAAAAGTGTTACAATGAACATACAAGTATCTTTTTTACATAATGCTCTCTTCCTTTGGAGAGATCCCTAGTAGTGGGATTGCTGCTCAAATGGTCATTCTAATTTTAGTTTTTGAGAAGTCTCCATACTGTTTTCTATAAAGGTTGAACTAGTTTGCATTTCCACCAACATTGAATAAGCGTTCTCTTTGCTCCACATCTGCACCAATATGTTGTTCTTTGACTTTTTAACAATAGCCATTCTGACTAGTGTAAGATGATATCTCATTGTGGTTTTAATTTGCATTTCTCTGATGATTAACAATGTTGAGCAGTTTTTCATATGTTTGTCAGCTATGTGTATGTCTCCTTTTGAGAAATGTCTATTCATTTATTTGCTCACATTTTGATGGAGTTATTTGTGGTTTTGTGTGTGTTTGTGTGCTGAGCTTATTTGAGTTTATTGTAGATCCTGTATATAAATGTTTTGTCTGAGGCATAATTTTCAAGTATTTTATCCCATTTCATAGGTTTTTCTGTTCACTCTGTTGATTATTTATTATTTATTTTGTTGTGCAGAAACCTTTTAATTTAATTAAGTCCCATTTATCTATTTTTGTTTCTTTTTTTTTTTTTTACAATTGCTTTTGGGGTATTTAACATAAATTCTTTGCCTTGGCCAATGTCCAGAAGAGTGTTTTGTAGGTTTTCTTTTAGGATTTTTATAGTTTTAGGTCTTACATATGTCTGTGATTCATCTTGAGTTAATTTTTTTATATGATGAGAAATAGAGGTGCAATTTCATTTTTCTGCATATGGTTAGTCAGTTTTCCCAGCATTGTTTATTGAATAGGGTGTCTTTTCCCCATTGTTAATTTTTGTAAGCTTTGTCTAAAATAGTTTGTTGTGAGTATGTGGCTTTATGTCTAGTTTCTTTATTCTATTCTGTTGATCTACCTGTCTATCCTTGTGTGAGTATCATACTGTTTTAATTACTATAGCCTTGCAATATAATTTAAAGTCAGGCAATGTGATATTTTGCATTTGTTCTTTTTACTTAAGAATGTTTTGGCTAGCCAGGCTTTTATTGTTGTTGTTGTTGTTGTTGTTGTTCCACATAAACTGTAAGATTGTTGTTTTTACTTCTGTGAAAAATGATGTTGGTATTTTGATAGAGATTGCATTGAATCTGCATACTGCTTTGGGCAGCATGGTCATTTTAACAACATTGATTCTTCCATAAATATGAGATGTTGTTCATTTATTTGTGTTATCTATGGTTACTTTCATCAGTGTTTTGTGGTTCTCTTTATAGAGATCTTTCTCCCCTTGGTTAAGGATATTCATAGGATATTTTATTTTTTTGTGGCTAATGTAAATGGCCTTAAGCTCTTGATTTTGTTCTCAGCTTGAACATTATTGGTGCATAAAAAAGGCCTTTTTTGTTTTTAATTTATCATTTTGTGATTTAATTTTCCCTCCTTTCTTAGCATCACAATATACTCCAGTTTTCTATATACATTTCCAACTAACTGAACTCCACTCGCAAATAACACTATACCATTTCAGGGGGAGTACAGACAACTTATAATAACATTTATTTTGAATTTCTCCTTCCTGTCCCTTTTCTCATAACTTATTTATTTCACACACATATATATATATATATACACACACACACATGCATATATGCATGCAGAGATATACATATTTAATCAATACATTGTTATTATTTTTAGCAAACTGTATGTGTTATATAAATTAAGAATAACAAAAAAATACAAATTCATATTTTACCTTTACTTATTCTTTGATGTTCTTTCTTTCTTTAGATCTAGGTTTTTGACCTGAATAAGTTTTCTTCTCTACTTTTCTTTAAAACATCATAAATAAGTAATTTTTGTTTTGTTGAAAAATGCTGAAAAATGACTAAGTTAAGGAATTAATATATTATGACTAATTTTGTAGTTTTATACTTTAAGCCTGATTTATATTGTCAAATTAGAAGGCCTTTTAAAAATTTTCTTCACTGTGATATCTTAAGGTTTTATTTTTTTCCATTACAAATGTCACCTTCTTTTGTAGTACCGCCACAGTTCTTGAATATTCTAGGTTATTTTATTTTATTTTACTTTACTTTGTTTTGAGTTTGAGTGTCACTCTGTTGCCCAGGCTGAAGTGCAGCGGTACACTCACTGCCACCCCTGCATTGACTTGTTGAGCACCGACAATCCTTCCACCTCAGCCCTCAGCCATCCAAGTAGCCAGAACTACAGGTGTGTGCTACCATGCCTGGCTATTTGTTGTTGTTGTTGTTGTTGACATGAGGTCTCGCCAAGTTGCCTTGGTTGGCCTCAAACCTGCGGGCTCAGACAATCCACACGCTTCAGCCTTCCAAAGTGCTGGTATTACAAGCTGAGCATGGCTGGGTTTTTGTTTTGTTTTGTTTTGTTTTTGCAGTTTTTTCTATTTGGTTTTCAGTTTTGGAAGTTTCTATTTTCTTGTTTTCCAGTACAGAAATTTTTTTCTCAGCTATTTCCTGTCCAACTAATGAGCACATCAAAAGCATTCTTTATTTCTGTTACGTTTTTTATCTCTAACATTACTTTGTGATTCTTTCTAAGAATTTCTATCTCTTTGCTTACTTATACATTTGTTCTTGTGTTTTGCCTACTTGTTTCCCTAAAACTCTTACCACAGTAATTCTAGTTTTGTTTTTTTTTTAAAATTCACTCTTTAGTATAATAATTCGAACATTTCTGGCAACATTTTTTGTTGTTGTTGTTCTGATGCCTGTGCAGTCTCTCCAAAATGTATTTTTTTCCTTTTTGTGTGCCTTGGAGTTTTTGTTTAAAGATGGACATGAAATAATAAGTAAAAGAAACTGGCAAATAGATCTTTTGTAATGTAGTGGTAAGGTGGGGTAGAGGAAGTTTTGTATATATAGGATTAGGTCTTTGTCTTTTGGTGAACTTGTGTCCCTGGACTGTAAAATTTATTGGAGCATCTTAGTTTCTCCCCTCTTTATGTGAAAAAGGATGGCTAGAATGAGCTGGAGTTATGCGTTTCTCTTCTTCCACACTGAAGGATAAAGTCAGCTAGAGTTGAGCATTTTTCTTCCCTCAGGTAGGTCAGGCTCTAATAAAACTTCAGTTGGTTAGGCTTTAGAAAAATAGTTTTTTCTGATGGCAGGCCTTGTTCCAAAGAACAGAATATGCTGTGGCATTTTTCAAAATGGTTCCTTTTTCTTCTCTCTGCCAGAAGCACAAGGAGATTTTTCTCCAGTATTCACTATGAGGATGTGATAGAGCTCCTGAAGGTAAAACACACATAAGTAAGTGTAAGGGTGAACTCTGACTGGGTTTTTCTGAAGATTTTAATTATTAGAGTTATCTACACTAAGCCTCCAGCAATTTGTTAAAGTTTTCCTACTCTGGTATTTGCTTCCCAGTAGCTTTGTTATGCTCATGAGTTTCTGCACCAGTAAGTAGTGATTCTCTATGTCTACTCATCTCTCCAATTTTGAAGGTAGTGGTTTTCTCTGTAGTCTCACCTCTCTTACAGTTTTTTTTAAAAAAATTGTTGATTTGTCAGTTTAATTTTTTACTTGTTGTTATAATTTTTACTTGTGGCTACTTCCTACATGCAGGACTAGAAACTAGAAGTCATGACACACATTTTCAACTGCTCATCTCACATCATCTTAATTGAGTTCTGATTGCCCATAGTGTTTCAAATATACCTAAAATATTACTTGGCCAAAATAAGTCATAGACTATGTTTACATATAGAAGTTTAGTAACAATTTTGACTACAACCAATATAAAAAATTAATTTTGTAATTTTTTACTTCCTAAAGTGAAACCACTTCTCTGTTTATTTTAGAAAACTTTTGAATAGCCTTTTCTATTTCTTTCCAGATTAAATACCTTCTTAATTTAAGTGTAGAACACAATGAATTTGAAATGCTGATAATGACAAAAAAGTCCTTTCCATTTTTTATTAGAAACATGTTTATTATGTTTTCTAACAGCAAAAAGTGCCTAGGTGTGGTGGTTCATGCCTGTAAGTCCCAACACTTTGGGATAAAAAGGCGAGCATTACTTGAGCCCAGGAGTTCAAGACCAGCCTAGGTAACGAAGCAAGAACTTGTCTCTACAAAATGAAAATTTGAAAAATATACCGAGCTTGGTGATGTGTACCTGTAGTTCCCACTACTCAGTAGACTGAGGTGGTAAGATTGCTTGAGCACTGGAATTTGAGGTTTCATTGAGCTGTGATCATGGCACTGTACTCCAGCCTGGGCAACAGAATGAGTCTTCAACTCAAAAACAAAAACAAATAAAAGATAAAAGCAAAAATTTGTGTAAGGACTCTTTAAGAAATACCTTATTCAATTATTTTATCACAGAGATATGCTACCCCAAATCATACAAGTAATTTATGTTCAAGAAATTTAGGAAAGTTGATTTTCTGACTCCTAGACTATTGCCTTTACTACTTCAAGAGAATTATAAGAATTTCCCTTACTTTACTTTTCTTTGTTTTTCTTGGTAGGGAAGAGTGGAGAGACGTGTTTGTCATTGTTTTATGGTAATCTGTAATTTTACTTGCTTACTTACAAGGAATTTTATAAAATATTTGCAAACAACTATAACAAAAATTTAAACATCAAATAACTTTTGGGGGAAGGTATGCAAATAAACGTTCCAAGAGCCTTCACAATTAGTTAATATATTTTGCATTTGCTTTTATGTTTTGTAAAGATAAAGTAAAACATGGGTTTATATAATACAATTTGCCAATGAAGAAAGCATACTATTTTCACCTGACAGAAATTTCCTGTATGCTAAATTCTCAAATTTATTTACTTGAGTTTTTTTTCAAATTAATTGTTTGGGATATGAATGAAGTCATACATATAATTGGCATTATTTTCCACATAGTTTCTTTTGTTGCTAGACTTTCTTCAAATGACTCTCAAAAGAGATGTAAATGCATATCTCTGTGTATGTGCCTATAGTAGAAACAGAGCATTATGGATAGTTAAATTTTAAAAACGTGGGATTGGAGTAAGTCTTGTAAAAGAGTGCTGCAAATCATGCTCATGTACATGGCTTCAATGATGCCTACAATTACAAAGGAAAGGATCATTAAAAAACGGGTAAATACCATGCTTATTATTTCATTTTATCAGTTATCAAACATCCTAGTTGGTTTTCATATAGAAATCAGACAGCCAAAATTGAACAGCAGCATTTATAATGTCATACTCAGCCTTTTCAATTAATAGAAAATCCTTTTGCAATAATATTATCAATCACACAATTGGCGAGTTGATGACCCTGAGTTTTATTCTTGCCCAGAGTGAGTGTCATCTAACTTCTTCATGGAGGTAGATGGCAGGAGAAAATTAAATTTTCAAAATTTTCCTTGAGGTGTGATTTTAGTGAGCTAAACAAGCTCTCTGCGAACCCCAATTTTTGCCCTAAAGCCTGAAAGAGATAAGACATTTTGCATTAGAGATTTTTTTCAATTTATTATTCATTAGGTTATCAAAATAGGAAAGTCACACTGTTTTAAGTGTGTCTCAGTGTATATGTTACTAATGAAAAATTCTAATTCATTAGAAATGTAATTGAGAAGTGAGACCTATGTTCATGTTCCTTGTGACAGAATTAACTGTGGGTTTTCATCTAATAAGTTCTACTTCAATGAGTTGAGAGAGAAGTAAACTACAGTTGTTTGTACATCAATTTTTAATCCAGGCATTAAAATATTTGCCTATATATGTTAGCTGACAAGAAAGTCTAAATTAGATGCTGATATGCCCACTTTACAGATGAGCAAACTGAAGTAAAGAGAACTTGAGTAGCTGGTTCAAAATCACCCAGATAATAAATTGCAGATTTGGTATTACAATACTAGCCTGTCTGACTCCAAAGCTCATCTTCTCTTCAGCCATTTTTACATCTTTACAATGATTGGCTTTGTACATAAAAGTATACTATTTATGATGTGTGCCTCCAGTGGTTTCAGAGAGAGGTAAAATATATGGTCTGTGAGCAAACATTTCTCTATTGGTTACTATTTCTCTATTTTAAGATGTTATCTGAAGGAATCTTTTAAAATATTCTAGGTTTATTTTTATAGTTGTGTTAACCCATCATTCTCTCTCTGGAGGTGAAGTCTAATCACTACCTCTTAATATTAGCAACAACTTTTTTACTGCATTGCTATTTTCCACAATAGCTAGAATATTTCTTATTGTGAGTTACATCTCTGCTAACCATGAGTCACTTATCTATTACTGAGTAACAAACCAACTCAAACATATTGGATTAAAATAACTGATTTTTAAAGATTCTGTGGTTACATATATATTCTTTTCTTTCTTGTATCTCCTTGACTGACTCATGTGATTGCAGTCTGCTGTAACTTGGCTGGAAATGGATGGTTTGTGACATCCTTGCTCCCATGTATCTAGAGTCATGGTGCTGGCAGTTGGCTGGTCCTCCTTTCAAAGTGGTCTTTCATCCTTATCAGTTAGAAGTGTAGCTTAGGTTCCCAGCAAGAAAGCGAAAGCATGAGAAACAAGAACTCTTGGAGCTATTCTCTGAAACTCTGAACGTTTCATTTGCCTAATCTTATTGGTCAAATGAGTCATGTGATCAGCCTGGATTCAAGATTTTGGGAAATAGTCTCCACCTTTTGATAAAAGGACTGCAAAATATTATGACAATTTTTTTATCTGTCATTATCCTATTTTAATCTTATTATAACTAGAAACAATACTAGTATCAGTAATATTAGGAGGTAGAGGGTACTGTAGAGCTAACTATCCCCATCCCAGAGTAAGATGATCCTGGATTCAAATCCCACCTCTACCACATATTGTCTGTGTAAATTTGAGGAAATTGCAAATCTTTCTGTGCCTCAGTTTTCTTATTATTAAAACATGGGTGATTGTATTAGTATGTACCAATAAGTCTAGTAAAGGATTAAATGTTTTAATATTATAAAGAGCTTAGAACAATAGCTGTATCATAGTAAGCACTACGTAAGTGTTAAATAAAATTTTTATACTCTGTAATCTTAGAATTAGTTAATTAATATACTAATAAAAAAACTTAAAAACAATTAAGTACTTGCTATACATTTCATGCTTAAATCTAGCTAATGTTCCGGTATATCAATTTTTTCCATTAGTTTAAAGTCCATATTCAGAATGGATATGACACTTTCTCACTTCTCTTCACCTTCCTTTTTTGCAAGTAAAAACTTCTCAAATATTAATTCTCCCTCTACCTTTTATAATCAACCAGTTTCTAAATACCATCAGTTATATACCCTCTTTCATTTAGCCCTTTGTCACTGCCATGGTTGAAACTTTCATAGCCTCATAAATAAAACACTACAATGACCTCTCTGTAAATATGACAGCTTGTTCTTTGTCTTGGTCAAAATTATTTCAGATACAAAGTCTGAGATATGGAGATGTGTACTGACAATTTATTTGGGGAGTGATCACAGGCAGGAGTATTTAAGGATTGACTTGCTCATGTGGGGATCAGACAATTCAACTGGAAGCTTTGAGAAATGTAAAACATCACCCTGATGAAAGATGGGAGGGATGCATTTACCCACAAATTTTCATCACTAATATGTGAAGCTCTACCTTTGGGAGCCTTAAAATGCTCCTCCAGCTCTCCCCCTAGGATTTCTGGGATGTTTTATGAGGAACCTATAACAATTAAACTTCCCTCGGAAAACTGTAATTAATGCATCTTGCAATTGAGGTAAGGCACTGAAAGAATTTGGTGAATGTGAGCACACAAAACATGACAGAAATCAGAAGCAGATTGAGGGAATGCAATGTGCTCACCAAAGGCGTCTTCTATATCCAAATCTAACTTCCACCCAGTCATCTGAATAAACCTTTTCTCTTAATCTGTTCAAGCTACTATAACAGAATGACATAGACCGGGCAACTTACAAGTAATAGAGTTCTTTTCTCACAGTTCTGGAGGCTGGGAAGTTTTAGGTAAGGGTTCTAGTAGATGTAGTGTCTGGTGAGGTCTCACTACTGGTTTACAGATGGTTGTTTTTCCTCTGTGTTTTCACACAGTGTAAGGGGCGAAGGAGTTCACTGGGGTGGGAGAGATGGGTCCTCCTTATAACTGACTAACCACCTACCAAAATCTTCACTTACAAATAAGTTTCAACATATGAATTGTTGAGAGATGTAAATAGTCTATAAGCATCACATCTGACCTCACCAAATCCATCTTCTAAAGATATCCACATACTAGTCTCCAACAACTTGTGACTATGCAATGTTCCATGCCAAAAAAGATTATGCAGATGTAATTAAGGATAGGGACCATAAAATAGGGAGATTATTCTGGATTATCTTGGTGATTCAAATGTAATTAGATGAGTCCTTAAAATGAAAAAAAAAAAAATTTCTCTAGCTGCAAGCAGAAGAGATGTGGTAGAAGAGAGGCAGCAAAAAGTAGAGTAAAAAGACCTCAATTGTGACAAGGTTTGATATGCCATTGCTAATTCTGGGATGAAGAGGGACACATACAAGGGACAGAGAGAAGCTTCTAGGAGCTAGCTGCATATGTTAGCTCATAGCTGGCACAAAATAGAGACCCTTTTTTTTTTTTACAGCTATGAGAAACTGAATTTTTCAACATTAGTGAACTTGGAAAAAAGAGTAATCTCAGAAACTTCTAATAAAAGTCCTAACAGTAAATACCTTGACTTCAGCCTTGCAAGACTTGGGGCAAATAAACTAACTGAGCCAAGTGGGACTTTTTGACCCACAAAGTTATAAGATAATCCATTTGTACTGTTTTAAACCACTAAAATTGTGGCATTTTGTTTTAACAGCACTAGACAAATCATACCACATGCAAAACATTCCAACTATTTTCCATCATATTCACAGGATAAAAACTGAATCCATTAGCAGAGTGTTTGGTCTTAACCCAGTCTAGACTTCCAAAGTTACCTCCGGCAATCCCTCTGAGAAATCTCACTCAAAGAAAACCAAAATTGCTTTCATGATTCCTACTTATCCATTCATTTTTTTCCAGTCTAACAAACTGGCTGTTATCCTTCATGGTCCATTAAAGATGAGAAACAGAAACTGGGAAAAAAAATGGAGAAAATAGGTTACAGAGAAATAGGTCAGCATCATTACCAAAAAACACACTCAAAGCAACACAAACTCATTCCAATATTTATACTCAAAATTCAGTCCTTTACCCACATTGAGTTTGAAGTCTACATTTAGTTTCAGCCTGACTCAGAATTTTCTGACCATGAAAGCCTCCTGGTGATGCTGATATTTTTAGATAACATTCTGAAATACACAACTTGTTTTTTTACAGTTTCCCAGAGGAAGAGGCTGACAATTGCAACATTTGGAGGGAAGGGATAGTGACAACATTTAAAATAAAAGCCTGAAAATGAAAACATTTAAAATGATAGCTTTAAATTATTTTAAAACACAATTGTAACGTTTCCAGAGCCCTGGTCTATAGCAGTCTGATGTTTTCACACTCACAGATGGTGGGAAGGTGGACAATGCCTGCAACAGGCTTTCAAACACTACCCTGCCTTGGACCTTTCTCCATTTCTCTTAATTGTCACATGGTCTGACATAACCCACTATTTCTTCTCCAACATCAGCAATGGCTTACTAGATAAGATTAACCTTCTAGAATAGGCAGGGATGGCTGAGTCTAGAAAGAAGGAGTAGCAGTCACATTCTGAGGTCTGTATAGGGGAAGGAAAAATGTGCACTTTTAATTTTAAGTAGCTTCTATGTTTAGCACAACTCAGCTCCAAAAGAAAGTGTCTTAATACAAGTTTCTAAGTATTTTTTAAATGACTGCTCTAATATAATCAGTATGGCCACTTGTCAGGCTGTGACATATTCATACCATCTCATCATGCTTTAAAAATATGTATCTTTTAAAAATACTTGGTATTATTTGCCCAAAACTACCATGTCTTCTCTGCCTGCTATTCTCCTATTCAAAATAGAAAAGATTTATCACTTAAACAAGGCGAAAAAAAACTTTTTAGGCACAAGAAGAAATAAATAATATAAAACAAAACACAGTAGAGCTACAACAATAAAATATGTGGAAATTTAAATGTAGTTGAGAAGTTCTAAAGCATAAAGAAATAAAGTATGCAAGGAAGGGTGAGAACTGATCTTGAATTATTATAAACGCAATGATAAGTGGCCTATCCTTGTAATCTGCTATTTGAAAGGCAAGATGGCAACCGGGCAGGTTGGTCTGTGAGATTCTCCATGAAAGCGAGGGTCCATAAGGACTCTTGCTCTCCCTCGGTGGCTCCTGCTCCCGCTGCTGCTGCCAACCTGCTATTAAGCCAGCTGCTCAGGCCTGTGGGCTGGCAGAAACTGTCCCCACACACTGCTCTGCCATCACCGCAGTCGCAGCCATGGCAGCCGCTGCCAGCTGCATTGGCCCGCAGACTGGAGGCCCTCTGTTTCATGCTCTGCACTGCTGACTCAGCCGCCACCATCGCTCCCTCCCACAGTCGCTCCCTCCCCATGCCCCGGCTGGCCCTCAGCTCCAGGCCAGTGCAGCTCTTCCCATGCACTGCAAAGCTGACACGGCCACCACCACCACCACACCCTCCCATAGCTGCTCCCTCCCCCCTCCTGGGGCAAACATGGCTCCCGACCCCATGGAGCTCTGGGCTCCCACATCTGCTGCATCCCCCTCTGCCCCTTCTGAGCTGCCTAGTGAAGCCTACCTGCAGCTCCTGACTGTCTCCACCTCCCCCAGCTCACCGGCTGGTGGGTCCAGAGAGCAGTTAGAACCTGGAGACCAGGCAGAGACCTGAATTGATTTGCCCAGCTCCACCAGCCTCCAATTGGGACCTAAGGTAATAGCATCAAACTGGGAGAGACAGAAGCCCCTCCCCCATGCTAGATTGGACACAGGTCAAATCTGAGTGGCAGACTGAGAAGACAGCAAGCTGACTGAGCCCAGATCTGATCCACCCTCCCACCACAGCAGGTCTGGGTCATCAGATCCTAGCTGTGAAGAACCCTACCACCCTGCAATGAGAGCTAGATATCAGAGTAGAGAGGACATTGGACTTAGAGGAATGATCTAAGAGCATGATTGTTTCCCTTGTTTTTTTTTTTATTCTTTGTTGTACTCATCTTTTTTTCCCCTCTTTTCTCTGTCTTCTTACTGTTATTGATAACATCTTCATGTTTGTGTAGGAGAATAGTTTCAATAAGGAGGTTGATTGACTTGTGTATGCTTGTCTGTATGTCTCAGTTTTTTTTTTTAATCTTTTCTGTCTTTGTGTCTTTTTTCATTTGTTAGTCAGCATGTTTGTCTGTTTTTCCTCTTACTCTTCTCACTCTCCACCTTCCTTTTCCCCGCCTTCCCTGGTCCATTCTTTTCCTTTTTCTTACTCCATCTTGCTTTCAGGGAGCAAAGTTATTCTCCCACTGCATGGACAGATTGCAAGGCAGTGGGAAGCGGGTTCCAGGGTATCCATACACCTGTCAGTGGATACTGGGATCTGCAGATAGATTTTGAATCACAGCTACCCTCTCAATTAAATCTCAAAACTGCCAAACCTTATAGCCCCCAACCCACAATCCAGCTTCAGAACTCAACAAAGCTAGATGATTCACATAAGGAAGAATAGGAGATCAAACAAACAGAAGTAAAAGCAACCCCACCACCCCTGAACAACAGAATTAAAGAAGGGGGGAGGGGGAGGAAAAAGTAGGGAGGAAAAGTCTACACAAATGAAGAAAAACCAAAAGAAAAACATAGGTCTCACACAGACCCTTGGGAGATCAGACACTGAGAAAACAGACTTGGGAACACAAACAATGACGAGCTCCCAGAATGACTGGTCACAATAATAGAGAGAATAAAAAGAATTGAGGAGAGACAAGAGGAAAATAGGAAAGAGTTGATAACTGAGATAACAGCAGTAAAGAATACTGTGATTAAAATAACAAACTAATAAGCATGGAAAGCAGAATTAGCCAAGCAGAAGAAAGAATCTCAGAGCTTGAGGACCAAAATACAGAACTAACCCAAACTACCCAAACCATAAAAAAGAAGCTTAAAAAGAACAAAACCTTCAAGAGATGAGCAATTACTTCAAGAGACTGAACCTAAGAGTAATTGAACTTGCTGAGGCA
This sequence comes from Tarsius wallacei, assembly GCA_963574415.1. Classification (NCBI taxonomy): domain Eukaryota; kingdom Metazoa; phylum Chordata; class Mammalia; order Primates; family Tarsiidae; genus Tarsius; species Tarsius wallacei. Next base: position 2,313 of record CAUYQG010078847.1, on the reverse strand, counting down.
GAAAAAGAGACAGAGATCACCCTGGAGCAAACATTCCATGAAAATATTTAAGAAACTCCCCTTATCTCATCAGTGATGTGAAAATTCAAACACAAGAGATTCAGAGAACCCCTACAAGACAACAAATGAGAAGACCAACTCCCAGGCACATAATAATTTGCCTAAACAAGGTAGGTATAAAAGAAAAAATTCTAAAGGCAGCAAGATAAAAAGGTCAGACTACCTACCAGGGAAGACCAATTAGAATAGCAGCAGATTTATCTATAGAAACCCTTCAGGCTAGGAGAGTTTGGAGCCCAATATTCAAAGTTCTCAAAGATAAATAATTTCAACCAAGAATAACCTACCCAACTAAGATATACTTCATCAGTGAGGGAGAATTAAAATCTTTCCCCAACATCCAATCCCTAAGAAGCTACCTTCTGACCACCTCTACAAGAAACACTTAAGAAAGTATTAAACACAGAAGAAAAGAGAATAGAATGACAATGTTCTTCATAAGAGTACAGGAAAAGAATTGAAAACACACATGAATCAACCCAAAAACCAAAGACAACAAACAGGAACAACAACAACTCTGTAAGAACCTCATGACAGGGATAAACCATCACATTTCAATAATTAGTCTGAATGTGAATGGACTAAATGCACCACTGAAAAGACATAGAATGGCAAAACGGATAAAATAGCATGAGGCGACAATGTATTGTATTCAAGAGACTCATCTCACGAGAAAGGACACTCACAGACTCAAAGTAAGAAGAAGGAAAGTGTAATTTCAGGAAAATGGAACAAAAAAGAAAGTTGGAGTTGCCATCTTAATCTCAGACAAAATACCCTTCAAGCTATCAAAAATAAAAAAAGATATAGAGGGTCACAACATAATGATAAAAAGTTCCATCTATCAACAAGAAATAACCATCCTAAACATATATGCACCCAACATAGGAGCAACAATTTTCATAAAGCAGCTTCTAGGCAAACTTATAAAAGATATTGATTCTAACACTATCATAGTTGGGGACTTTAATACCCTACTCACAACCCTAGAGAGATCATCAGGACAAAAAATCAGCAAGGAGACCTGGAACATCAACTTGACTCTTGACCAAATCGACTTAAGTGATACCTACAGAACACTCTACCCAACAACCACAGAATATACATTCTACTCATCACCACATGGAATGTACTCTAAGATCGACTACATCCTTGGCCATAAATCAAGCATAAACACATTTCATAGGGTTGAAATTTTGCCATGCACCTTCTCAGACCACAGTGGAATAAAAATAAATATCAACACCAATGGTTCCCCCCAAACACACAAAGACATGGACACTAAACAGCATGATGCTAAGCTACTCCTGGGTCAACATGAAAATCAAAACAGAATCCGGGCTCGGTGGCTCGGCCTGTAATCCCGTGCCTTGGGAGGTTGAGGTGAGTGGATTGCCTGAGCCTGCGGGTTCGAGACCTGCCTGGGCAGGTGAAACCTCAGCTCTACAATAAATCAAAAAAATTAGCCGGGCGTGGTAGCACGCGCCTGTAGTTCCGGCTACTCAGAAGGCTGAGGCGGAAGGATCTCAGAGCCCAGCAGGTCGAGGCTGTGGTGGCCGGAAGCGGCCGCTGCACTCCAATCTGGGCGACGGAATGAGACGCCAACTCAAAAAAAAAAAAAAGAAAAGAAAATCAAAACAGAAATAAAAAGATACCTGGAGACAAATGAAAATGGAGAAACATCTTACCAAAATCTCTGGAATGCCATGTAAGCAGTAATAAGAGGGGAATTCATATCTCTACAAATGCACATGAAGAAAATGGAAAGATTACGAGTTAACAGGCTAACAAGTCACCTAAGGAAGCTGGAAAAGCAAAATGATAAAAACCCTAATTTCATCAGAAGAATCCAGACCACCAAAATAAAAGCTCAAATTCATGATATAGAAGACAAAAAGATAATACGAAAAATCAACAAAACAAAAAGCTGGTTCTTTGAAAGGATAAACAAGATCAATGATCCCCTAGCTAGACTGACCAAGAAGATGAGAGAAACAGCCCTATTAAACACAATCAGAAACACAAAAGATGAAGTCACGTCTGACTCTGAAGCAATACAAAAGATTATCAGAGATTACTATGTACACTTGTATGGAAACCAACTTGAAAACCTGAAGGAAATGAAGGACTATCTGATATCACACAACCTCCCTACGTTGAAACAAGAAGAAATCAAGACCCTAAATAGACAAATAACAATCCAAGAAATGGCCTATGTCATAAGAAATCTGCCTACAAAAAAAAAAAAAAAAA
>CAUYQG010078844.1:0-36590 GCA_963574415.1 Tarsius wallacei | reverse complement strand
TCCTGATAGGCTCCCCTTGGCTTTCAGGAAATGGGCAGGCCACTTGGCTTGGGTGTAAAGCCTTTCATGACATGGTCCCTGATTGGGCCATCTTGCCTCTATTAAAGAAAATTCCTAATATATGCTAAGGGCCACTTATCTACTTTTTTTTTTTTTTTTTTTTTGAGTTGGAGTCCCACTCAAACCCCCAGACTGGAGTGCAGCGGCCGCTCCCGGCCACCGCAGCCTCGACCTGCTGGGCTCCGGCGATCCTTCCGCCTCAGCCTCCCGAGTAGCTGGAACTACAGGCGCGCGCTACCACGCCCAGCTAATTTTTTGATTTATTGTAGAGACGAGGTCTTGCTTGCCCAGGCGGGTCTCGAACCTGCTGGCTCAGGCAATCTACTCACCTCAGCCTCCCAAGGCGCGGGATGACAGGCTGAGCCACCGAGCCCGGCTTACTTTTTAAATGTATACAAATATATTTAATTGACACATTATAATTGTACATATTTATGAGGCTATCAGTCTGTTTTCTGTTGCTCATCACAGAATGTCTGAAACAGTAACTTATCTAAAATTTTATGTCTTATGGTTTTGTGTGCTGAGAAATCCAAGTCTGAAGAGCTACATCGGGTAAGTGCCTTCTGACAGAGACTCTCTGAAGAGACTCAAAGTGGCGGAGCATGATAGCTCGTGCTGCGCTTTCTCTTCTTATAAAAGCACCAGTTCCTCGCCTCGAGTAACCAACTGATTCATTATTCCATTGTAATTTAAAGAGTTGATGGACTAATCCATTCATGTGGATCTAACGATTCAGTCGCCTCTTAAAGTCCCAACACTGCCACTTTGGATAATACATTTCAACATGATTTCTGGAAGGGACAAATACTCAAACCATAGCAGAGGTACAATTTGATGTTTTCGTACATGTATGCATTGTTTAATGATCAAATCAACGCAGTCAGCACATTTATCACCTCATTCATTTGTCATTTATTTGTGGTATAAGCATTCAAAAACCCTTCTTCTGTTATTTTGTAAAATGTGAAACCCCACTGCTAACCCCAGTCTCCTCACTGTGCAACAGGACCCTACAAGTTATTCTTCCCATCTAATTGTGAGTTTGTACACATTGATCAGCCTCCCCTTAATCATCCCCTCCCCAGTGACTACTCTCTATTTCTATGAAATCAACTTTTAAAAATATTCTACAGATCAGTGAGATCGTGCAGTATTTGTCGTTTTCTGCTTGACTTATTTCACTCAGACATAATGTCTCCAGGATTATCTATTTTGTCTCAAATGACAGGTTATTTTTTTTAATGGCTAAATAGTACTTCGTTGCGTAAATATATTACATTTTCTTTACCCATTTATCTGTTCTTGGGTATCAAGTCAATTTCAATCTTGGCTATTGTAAATAGTGTTAAAAAAACATAGAAGTGGAAATGCATTCTTGATATACTGATTTCATTTCCTTTGGTTATATACTCAGTAGCAAGATTGCCAAATCATATGGTAGTTCTATTTTTAATGTTCTGAGGTATCTCTGTACTGTTTTCCATAATGACTATAATAATTTATATTCCCACCAACAATGTGTAAGGTTCTCTTTTCTCCACATCCTTGCAAGTGCTGTTTTTTTTTTTTTTCTTTTTTCGTCTTTAGATAATAGCCAGTCAAATTGGAATGAGGAGATGTCTCATTATGGTTTTGAGTTGCACTTTCCTACTGGTTACTAATGTTGAGAATTTGCATTTTTTACATACTTTTTGGCCATTCGTATGTCTTCTTTTGAAAAAAAAGTCTATTAATTTTATTTTGCCCTTTTAAAATATGGTTTTGGTTATTTGTTGCTGATTGTTTAAATACTTTATGTAGCCTGGATGTTAACCACCTATCAGGTGTGTACTGTGCAAATACTTTTTCCCATTCTGTAAGTAGTCTCTTTACCCTTAATTGTTTCCTTTGCTCTGCAAAAGCTTTTTATTTTGAAATAATCTCATTTGTCTATTTTTGCTTGTATTTCTTGTGCTTTTGAGATCTTATCTAAAGAAAATCCTTACCCAGCCCAATGTTGTGAAGAATTTCTCCTATGTTATTTTCTGGTAGTTGTATAGTTTTGAGTTTTACCTTTAAGCCTTTAGTACATTTTGAGTTGATTACATATTATGTTTATTTCTAGGTATATTATGTTTTGTGGCTACTTAAATAAAATTGATTTCTTGATTCTTTTCAGATAGTTCTTTATAAGCATACAGAAATGTTGCTATTCTTATGCTAACTTTATATCCTGCAACTTTACTAAATTTGTTTCCTAGTTCTATTAATAACAATTTTTTGGTGGAATCTTTAAGATTTTCAATTTATAAGATCATGTCATCTACAAACAGAGACGACTTTACTGTCTTCTATCCAACTTGAATGCCCTTTACTTCTTTCTTTGGCCTAATTGCTCTGGCTAGGACCTCCAGTATTGGTTGAATAAAAGTTGTGAAAGTGAGCATCTTTGTTTTATTCCAGATCTTAGAGAAAAAGGAGTCATCTTGTTTTCCACACAGTATGATGTTAGTTTTGGGTTTATATTTATATCTCTTCATAATTCAATCGTTTTTTATTGCATGTGTCTAGAGATATATTCATTTCTCCTATGTTATCAAATTTGTTAGTGTATAATTTTTCATAATAGACTCTTATAACCTTTGTATTTCTGTGGTATCAGTTATAACGTCTCCTTTTTAATCTCTAATTTTATTTACCCAAGTTTTCTCTTTTTTCTTAATGAAGGGCTTGTCAATTTTGTTTATCCCTTAAAGCAACTAACTCTTCATTTTGTTGATTTTCATTGTTTTTCAAGTTTCTTTTTCAATTATGCTTGCACTCAGCTGTATTCTCTCCTTCCTTCTGTCAATTTGGGATTTAGTTTGTTCCTGTCTTCCTGTTTTTTCATGTGCATCATTAGGTTGTTCACTAGAAATCTTTCCCTTTTTGTATGCAGGCATTCATTGCTATACACATCCCCTTAGAACTGATTTTGCTGTGCCCCATGTATTTTGATATGAGATGTTTCTATGCTACCTTGCCTCAAGGAATTTTAAAATTTTACTTTTAGTTTCTTTATCAATCCATTGGTTATTTAGGGGCATGTTGTTTAATTTTTATATATTTGCAAAGTTTCCAACTGTTTCTTGTTTTTTATTCCTAGTTTTACACCATTATTGTCAGAAAAGATATTTGATATGATCTCTAACTTCTTAAATTTGTTAGGACATATTTTGTGGTCTAACATTTGATTTATCCTGGATAATGTTCCATGCTCTGATGAGAAGAAGGTGTAATGTCTGTTCTTCTGTAATGTCTGTTAGGTCTATTTAGTCTACTGTTCAGTTTAAGTCAAATGTTTATTTGTTGATTTTTCTGTCTAGATGATCTGTCTGCTGTCGAAAGTGGGGTGTTGAAGTCTATATGGAAATCTATCTCTCCCTTTAGAACTAATAATATTTGCATGATATATTTGAGTGCACTTGTGTGCTCTTGTATTAGATGCATACTCTTACAATTGTCATGTCCTCTTTTTAATTTATCATTATGCTAGGGGGACCCCCCAAATAACCAGAATTATCTTTTTTGTGTCCCCCTTTGCATCCTGACTTTCTTTGTGTTTATTGTTGTTGCTGCTGCTGTTGGCTTTGTTTTTATGTCGTTTTTGACTTAAAGTTGATTTTATCTGATGTGAATATGGGTACTCCCATTCATTTTTAATTTCCATTTTCATGGACTATCTATTTTCATCTCTTTCCTTTCAATCTATATTAGTTTTTAATAGTAAAGTGATTCTCTTGTGGGAGGCATATAGTCTGGTCTTGATTTTTTAAAAAATTTATTGAGCGAATTCATTTACTTGAATTTGAGAATTTAATCCACTCACATTTAGGTCATTATTCATCCTTTATTTCTGCCATTTTGTGATTTGTTTTCATGTTGCTCTTTTGTTTCCTTCCTTCTCTCTCCTCTTGTTTATCTCTGTGGTTGAACGGTTTTCTGTGAAGTTAAGCTTTCTGTGGCAATGCTGCTTGTTTTGCTGGGGTTAGAGGTGCCCACACAGCTGTTGAATAACAACAATAACAACAGCCCGCCTAGCTGGCTGAACAATGAGCTCTCCAGGATCAGGGCCACTACCCAACCAGCTGTTGAACTGGATGCATGTGGACACACCAGGCTAAATGACTGCATGTTTGCATGCTGGCTTTCCCACTGTGTAGGCCAGCCTGTTTCCTGGGGATAGGGGTGCCATGTGAGTCCAGACATCAAAGTCTCAACCGTTTCACTGAGCTTGCACTCCAAGTAGCTGGGGTTATGATGCTGCAGCCACCCATGGGAGCATGCTGGGATAATAGTGGAATTTCAGGGACAAAGGGAGGCAGTGGCTGCGGACCCCCAGGACAAGATGCTCTCTAGCAACGAGTTCAGTTTAAGATGCCGTCTTGCAGTAGCAATTTAGGACACTTACAGTGCAGGCACACAATGTGAGCTCCTGCCCTGGAACAACGCGGCTGCATGCACTCTGAGCGACACTCCAACCTAGATTCGGGCCTGCAAGGCCTGCGAGACTGCTGGCATCTGTGGCAGCCACGGGGACTTCAGGGGGTTCCTGCTTACCATTTCCCCTTAAGAAGCCCTCCCTCCCGGATCCGAGTCAATGTTGGTGAGGGAGATGGTAGGTAAAGGCAGGATGCCTCACTCTCCTGCCTGTGGCGCTCCCTGGGTGGCTTTTCTCCGCTCCTCTGGTGCTCTCCAGCACGCTGCCCTGGCCACTCCAGCCAAAATATAATTGCTTATTCATTATTTTGGTCCGTTATTGGGGGGTGTGGTGAGTGTCAGGCAACTGTAGTCAGCCATCCCGCTTCTTTCCCTGAGGAGGTCTGTTAGCGTGCCGATTGCCATATCCTTACATGCATACTGTGGTACAGACATGCCAACATAGTTTTGGTCGACCAACTATGCCATGTTCCATTGTGTCTCTCCATCCAGAAAACCAGTGCTTCTTTCTGAGAGCAGGTGCCTAACTCTACCACCCCAGGAAAAATGCTCATGTTTACCTCCCTGTCTGCTGGGTAATACCTAATACTGGTTAAGTTCCATTTCAAACATCTCCTCCTCTGCTCGGATGTTTCTGACCACCATTTGCATCGAAGTTGCTCAGTAAATGCATATTTGATAAATCAATGAGAAAAAATCACTTTACTACATCTTCCCCTCAGATAAAGCTGTGGACGTGCTGTATCTAGTAAATGACCCATGGGTCCTTCTTCCGTGCAGTGTTACTTCAGATTTACCGAGATAAGACATGCAAGGCAGTTACTGAGGGAAGCACATGCAAAGGATAAATGCGAAGGAAGCCAGAAAGGGAACAGAGCCTACAGACCATGGTGCAGGTCTCATCCCTGCGGAAGAAGAGGTCGGGAAGGAAGACTGCATGGGAAAATATGACTTTAGCACAGTTTCAAAAGCGGCTTGGTGAGGCTGAACGCAGTCCTGAGGCCCAAGGGACTTACTGGAGAAGTTCCTGGTCTTGCACAAATGGACCTACCGTAACACTTCTTCTTCATCGTTAGCTATGAGAGGCTCAGAGGACGTGGAGCCTCAGCCTGACGCCGTGAAGGACCCAGAGTGGCAGTGGCCGGGGTGGTCAGTCAACCACATTCTCGATACATATTCATGGCCGCCACTCATTTCTATTTTGCTTCATCAAACAATTCCCCTACCAATTAAAAAAACTTACTCAAAAGTATCTCCTTCTTCGTATGTGTGTGTGTGTGTATATGTATAATATGTGTATATGCATATTATAATACATATATTTATATATATATATATATCTACTTTCTATCTAACACAGTGCTTCTCAACCTGAAAGAAGAAACAGTTTTATTTGTAACCAATTATAGACTGACAATTATGCATAATATGCTAAAATAATTAGGGAAATAATACTTTTTAAGACAAATACAAAATGGACATCTACTTAAAAAACTTGGACCCCACAAATACAAAATTATCCTGTCATATTGTTTTAAAAGTTTCGAATGCTCACTGTTAACTTTGATACATATCTCATCATGAAAGGTGAAGGTCTGCAGACAGGCACCATCACGGATGCCACTTTGAATTCGGCCACTGCAGTGTACGCACACTGTTTTAGGGACTGCCGCTGCAGTACGGAGTAAATGTATGGGACGTTTCTTTGTAGTGTTTACTCTTTAGTAAATTTTTTTGCCTCATGTATCCCACATATTTGAGCTAATGAAGAAGCGATTCTCGTTCTCATATGTTATGCATCCTACAACACCACTGAAGTGTGCTATACAATATGTTTGCTGAATAAATGGTGACTGACAGGTCTGTGGTTAATGCTATCAGGAATAGTTGTTATACTGCTCTTTGTAGTCTACTGTAATACAGTGGAATAGCCCTTTAAAACAGACAGATGAAAACATAGAATAAGCCAGCAGGCATAGTTCTGATTTCTGGAAACAGTCTCTGACACACAAAACTGCATATGGAAGGTTTCTTGGGGTCTCTGGGGGTGTGCGGACCACATACCCAGGAGGACATGAGAAAGGTGAGATTGAGTGGGGGGGACATTGGTCCACAGTGTTGTTACAGCTCAGTCCTCAGTCCTCCCGAAACTCTGGGCTTAAAATGGTTCCTATCAGGGGTCCTGGAATTGGACAATGATGTGGCCTCGTATCAGCCCATAGCTGGCCACAGACTGTGAGGCGGAACGTAGGCGTGTTGCAGGGTGAGGAGCGGCACACTGTGTCTTATGTTGAAGAGGACTCTCCTGATGAATGTGCTGAGAATAGATGCCTGGGAGAGGAGGCGCATATAGGACAGGGAGACCCTCGGAGGCATGTTCGAGGACCCAAGATCCAGATGACACCGACCAGCCTGGTTGCGGAGGAGGAGGGAGAGGCCGTGGCTCTCGCATGGATTATGAAGGGAGAACTAAAGAGATTTGCTGCTGGGTTGGATGTGGAGTGAGTGCTGGATACAAAGAGAGTCTCATTGGTTTTGAGCATAAGAAACTAGGAGGAAAGTTGGTCATTGGCTAAAATAGAGAAGACAGCAGAATATCCATTCTGAGGTGAAGGATATCCAGGGCCTGAGGCGAAGGAATCGGGATTTTAATTGTGGACATGTTATATCGGACATAACTACAGGCAATACCAGTGTAGAGTTTGAGCCAGAAGTGGCATGTCAAAATTTACAAATCAAGGAAGAGCCAAACTTCAGGTATAATTTGAGAAACAACGTGCACATAGATACTGTCTAAACACCCACTTAAGAGTAAATGCAGAGGAAGAAGAGAAGAAATCCACTTACTAAAATCCGTGAAGCTTCAAGTGACAGGAAACTGGGAAAGAACAGCAAATAGTACCAGGGAAAGTACTCAGTGTAGCAGGAGGACTAACAACAATGGACGTCATGGGGGCCAAGTGAAGATGTATTTCATGAAGAAGAAAGTGATCATGTGTTAAATACTGCTGAAATATCAAGGAAATTGAGACCTGAAAATTCATCAGTGGATGAGAAATATGGATGTAATGTGACTCTTGAAAGAGAAGTTTTTTTCTAAGTAAAATCAAATGCCACAGAGAAATTTGAAACAGTAAGTATTGACAAATTTTCCAAAGAGTTTTGTCATAAAGAGGTCAAAGAAATATAAATTTGCAGCTGGAAAAAATTAAATGAAGTAGAAAAATTAAGTGAGGTATAAATTGGAAAAATTAAAGCATGCATATATTTAATATAGAATGGGGAAAAGCTGAAGATACAAGGAAAATAATGGCCCTCAACTGATCATTGCATAATGAAAATGTGATACACACACACACACACACACACACACACACACACACACACACACCATGGAATACTGTTCAACAATAAGAAAGTCGCAAATAATATATGCTGCAGCAAATTGAATGGAATTGGAGACCATCATTGTAACTGAAGTAATACAGGAATGGAAAACCAAAAACCACATTTCTCACTTATAAGTATGAGCTCAAGGTCTGCAAAGGCATATAGAATGGTATAAAGGACATCAGAGATTCAGAAGGAAGAGGGTGGGAAGGAAGGCAGGATGAAAAATCACCTCTCAGGTACAATGTACACTAACGGGAGTGATGGCTACACTTAAAGCCTAAACTTCTTCACCACTATACAATGCATCCATGTAACCAAAAACCATTTGTACTCCTAAAGCTATTAAAATAAGAAATATTTTATAAAAAAGACATAATTGCTGTGATTTTACTAGTAATCAGGAAAATACCAATTAATATTGCAGTGAACTTCTATTTTACACTAACCAGACTGGCAAAATGCAAAAATTCTGTTGGTACCAATTATTAGCAAAAATGTAGGAAATCATGAGCTCTCATACACTGCTGGCAAGACTATATAGTACCAGTCACTTAGGAAAAATATCTGACAATATGCGGTGAAGTTGAGGACATTTATTTCCCATGACCTAGTGATTTCACTTTCTAGTATGCCTTCTAAGGCAGAGCTTTTCAAATTTTATTGTGTATACAAGTCACTGGGGATCTTGTTAACATGCAGATTCTGATCTAGGAGTCCTGGGATGAGGTCTGAGACTCTGCATTCCTAACAAGCTCCCATATGCTGCGGCTGGTGCTTGACTGTGGACACATGTTGAGTTACGGGGCTTTGCAGAAGCTCTTGCACACGTGCCAGAGACAGATACAGTGATGTTCACAGCAGCATTGAAACAGGAAAATGCTGCCAGCAACCTCACAGTCTGTTGATACGAGAACAGCCAATACATTCAAAAGGCAGAATGCCATACTAGTTCTATACTTAATGTGGTGGTAAAATGAAAACAAAAAAAAAGATACTCCTAGTGCCTTGCCTTTTATGTAAGTTTTATTTCATTTCTGAACATAAAATACGTATAGTGGAAGCCTACACACAGAAACGCATAAAGACAGTCGCCTCCGATGAGGCAGAGGACTGGGGCAGGATGGAGAGGGCATTTGCAATATAAACAGGCAAAGTGTGAACATACAGTGCTACAGTATGGTGGGTATTCACTGAATTGTAAGAGATTATGGATTTTTGAATGTGTAACTCTTAAACTTACATAAATATTTGAAAAGAAAATCCCCAGAGGAGGGGACATTCATAGAACAATTATGGGACTGTTTCTGTGCACTACAGTTATTTTTAAAACAGCCCTCTTTGTGCTTATATATTCTATATAAGTTTTTGTGAACCAAAAGCAGGAGGGACATGTATATATCAAGCTCAAACTTTCAGAAATGGAGTCAGGATGGCAGAAGATTTCTTACATTGCTGTTATAAAGGCTTTATCGTGTGCTATTTCAAACAATAATTATGCAATATTTTTTATGTAAACACTATTTTTGGAGAAAACTTAAAGAACAATGCATGTAATATCAAATAATGTAAAATATTTCTTTAAAATTAACATGAGAATAAAGAGTATGGCAGCTTAGGAGATGAATGCTTAGGAAATCGGAAAAAATGAAACAGAACCAAAACAAGTAGTTGTTGTGAACTACGACCCAGTACAGCGTACTACTTACAAAGAGTCATACTGTCTCTTATTCGTAATTACTCCAAAGACCCTTATTCGTAATTACACACACAACACTTAATTTCTACTTCAAAACATATGACTACATGCCACTGATGCTCTGGCTGCCTGTTTCCTGCTCCCTTTTCATCCCTCTGCTGGAGTAACACTGTGCCCCAATCTGTATCCCATACCAAGTAACACTTCTTTGTACTTCTTGTCCTGATTGAGTCACCAAAGGTGAGTCTTTTTCGTAATTCAACCCACTGCAATCAACATAAGACCTTATTGAAATTCTCATAAAATCTCTTGAAAAGGAATTGCATTGTTATCAGCATAAAAGATAAAATCAGTGCTGGCTGCTATTTTTCAAAAAAGCCTGAATGCTACTTAGTGGCCAATTCAAATGGAACGTGGTGAAGTCAGCAATCCACAACAATCTAAGTTCATTTGTGCCAATCAAAAGCAAAATCTGAGGTTGAAATGACAGAAATGTAAAAATAAATTACTTGACATATGTCATCGTATATATTATTTTATACATGTAAAATGTATTATTGTCCTGCCATGTTCCAAGCAAGATGCTGGGTTTAGGAAAGCAAAAGCATAACAATAGTCATTTTGGTGCTTTATTGTTTCCTAATTTTTAAAAGTGATACATAATATGATGTATTTTATGAGGTTTGGTTACATGCATAGAATGTATAAGAGTCAAGTCAAGGCATTTGAGGTGTCTGTCACTTTGAGTATGTATCCTTTCTAGATGCGTTATCTTTTAATTAGGTACGGGTCATTTTCCCAGTACATGCCACAGTTTCAAAAAGTTTTTCAGAAATATTGAGTATGTCTGCGCGAAAGAAAGGGAAAAGGAGAGATCAATCCATAGTAGTGTCTTCCCTACAGGTCCTGATTAAACAGGATGTGGTGCTAGAAAGATTGATGGTTTCACATAACTTGTTCTAGGCTTTCCTTTGTTATTTATTCACAGTCCTTTTCACTCAAGTATCTACTTCACAAACCTGGTCATTGTTAAATTCAGATACTCCAAATGCAATTAAACATGAGTATGGATTGAAAATGGCTATGTGAGTAGATAAAGCAGCTTTCAGTGTGGGTTTCTGACTTTATTATCACTGTATCGCCAGGCTCCCCCGAAGCTGAGATGATCTAAAATTGGATAATAACACTGAAAACTGGAGGGAGGGAAAACAAAAGAGTCTTATGCTCAGCAACTGTGTAAAACAATAAAAGACATATCGAATGAGCACACATGTCCATGGCTGTGTGTGTTCATCTTTCATCAGTTGTAAAGAACTGTTCCCTGCATGCCATGGTGACCTTATTTCTTCTGTAACTGAAATCTGCAGAAACGCTTATTTTCTTTAATTTTAGACACTAGAAACACTGGCAATCTGAGGTGGTCTTTGTAGAAAATAACAGTTGTCGGGGCTCTCTACTGACGCCTCAGGATCACACACGTCTATTTAACATAGACTAATTTGGTTTATTAAGCTATCAGCAAAATTGCATCAAATGCATTTTTCGGAAATGTAGAACATAAGCTAACAATTAAAAGCAGGAATAAAAGAAAAAAGTTTATGTTTTCTTTCTTTATATTTCAAACTTCCTCACATTCCGCTTTCTACCTACATCCACAATGTAAACTAAAATAATTTTAACAAAGGACTATGTAAGCATTCTCAGTCCTGACAGCTGGAATTCCTGAGCAACTCAGGACCTTTGACTGCCTTCTCCCGACATCAGTGTGCTGACTCTGTGCCTAATGTTCTCTTTGGCCCATAGGCCCAATCGGTGAGGCTCTCAGAAAATCTGTGGTAAGTATGTCCTCTGCTTTGCAGAACGTTCAGCCCCCACAGCTGACTAATTCGGAGGTTTTCTACAAGCCCACTCATACACAATTCCATTAGATTTTCCAAAGATTAAGAAGGACTTATGAGCAGGATCCCATGTTTAAGTAGCTCATATTCTGGAAAGAGAGACAGACATAAAGGGAGAGACTGCAAAGCAACGTGAGGAGTATACTCACAGGAGTGTGTACTCCTGAGAGTACACACAGGTGAAAGGGCTAGGAGGATTTGAGGGGCCAGAGAAGGACTTTTCAGAGGAACTGCCATGAGTCTCAGTTTCAAAGGATGACTAGCGTGTTCACCAAAGGGTCACAAAGAGCTTTTTTGTGAAAAGCTTATTTGCAAAAGCTGCGTTGATATAAATGAGCCAGGGTCTCAGAGTCTGAAGTGGACACACAGGGCACTGGAATGAGGAATATGAGACAAAAAGCTAAATGTAATCAAAATTGATATTTATTCTTTTCATCTGGGGTCAGTAAACTATGGCTGCTGTGCTAACTCTGGCCCACCACCAATTTTGGAAAATACAGTTTTATTGGAACCAGGCCTACTCATCCATTTACATAGAGTCTGCAGCTGCTCTGGGGAGCCCAACCGAGACCCTACAGCCTACAAAGCCTCAAATAGTGCGATCTTACCTTTTACAGAGAACACGTGCCAATCCCTGATTTAGGTGGTGGGGGTTTGGTGAAGCATTTAAGTAGTGTTGAGGAGGCAGCTTTGTGATTTAATCTCTGTCAGCTGAGGGCAGGGGAGCCACAGAGGCAGGAAGTGCATTTCAGAAAGAGCGGTACTAAGAGCCTAAACTGAGAAAGTGACTGTGGCAGTGAAGATGGAGAACAGGGTGTGAAATCAATTCATGTTTAATGATAACCGTAAGTAGGACCTGACAAGCTGATAGGTGTAGAGAATAAAGGGAAGAATCAGGTCCTTCTCCCACCAGCTACCCCTATCTGACAGAATGAGGTGGGCAGAAGAAAGAGTGGATGAGGAAAAGCAGGATGGGCCAGAATCACACTGCCTGCTCCCCCCGTTAAAGCAACCCCATTGTTATCTTTTAAAAACAACATACTTTTCTGTTCTGGTTACAAGTAACATAGCATAAGTTTGTTGAACAAAAAATTGTAAAAAGAAAAAAAGAGTAAACAAAATTATAAAAGCAATCCTTAATGACACAATTAATAAGCACTTTTCATTTGTGTCTATTGTTCCCATGAACATCTATGCATTGCAATTTTTTTATCAAAATGGAACCATATTCTTATACTGTCTCATAAAATCCACAAAAGATGGACAGGATATTTTGTCTTCGTTAAAAGCACTCTGAGCCGGGCTCGGTTGCTCAGCCTGTAATCCCGCACCTTGGGAGTTTGAGGTGAGTGGATTGCCTGAGCCCGCGGGTTTGAGACCCACCTGGGCAGGCGAAACCTCATCTCTACAATAAATCAAAAAAATTAGCCGGGCGTGGTAGTGTGCGCCTGTAGTTTCGGCTACTCGGAAGGCTGAGATGGAAGGATCGCTGGAGCCCAGCAGGTCGAGGCTGCGGTGGCCGGAAGCGGCCACTGCACTCCAGTCTGGGCGACGGAGTGAGACGCCAACTCCAAAAAAAAAAAAAAAAAGATTTACAACGGTTGCTTTAAAAATATGTTGGACAGTTGCATGAAAAAATGCTCAGCCTCACTAGTCATCAAAGAAATGCAAATTAAAACTACACTGAGATACCACCTAACTCCAGTCAGGATGGCCATCATCAGTTAACTCAAAAAATAACAGATGCTGAAGAGGATGCAGAGAAAAGAGAACACTTCTACACTGTTGGTGGGGGTGTAAACTAATACAACCTCTGTGGGAAAGAGTTTGGCAATTCCTAAAAGATCTAA
Source organism: Tarsius wallacei (assembly GCA_963574415.1). Classification (NCBI taxonomy): domain Eukaryota; kingdom Metazoa; phylum Chordata; class Mammalia; order Primates; family Tarsiidae; genus Tarsius; species Tarsius wallacei. Next base: position 23,232 of record CAUYQG010078844.1, on the reverse strand, counting down.
AAATCGACCTTCCATGTGACCCTACAATCTCCCTATTGGGAATATACACAGAGGAACTCAAATAGCTCTATGAAAAAGATACCTGCACATGTATGTTTATGTTTATTGCAGCATTGTTCACAAAAGCAAAAACATGGAACCAACTGCGCTTCCCATCAAAAGAGGATTGCATTTTTAAAACGTGGTACATATACACAATGGAACATTATGCAGTCATAAAGAAGGACAAAATCATGAACTTTACAGCAACTTGGGTGAACTTAGAGCCTTTACTACTGAGTGATCTATCACAGAAACAAAGAACTGAGTATCACATGTTCTCACTCATAAGCAGATCTTGAACAACTATTATAATACTATAAGAAAAGGATTGGCAGTAGAGGAAAATTGTCAGGGGAGGTGGGGGGGTGGTAGGTGGAATTGGCAGTAGTGGGAATCTGCTGGGGGAGGGCACACCTCATCAACAAGGGTACCTGCATAATAAACATTTGTATACCCAACCCTGAATTGTACCCCACATCTTCAAAATAAAAAAATTAAATAATTATAAAGTAAAATAAAAATATGTTGAAATCTTTAATGATAAATAAAGGGCTCCTTAGCTGTGAGCAGAGCCCAACTGAGGTTAAAGAAAAACAACTTGCCATCAACTTGAATACCTCACTTGTATGACTTTCATTAGCAAGAGTGGCTGGCACAGAGCAGAGCAGAAGTCAATATACTGAACAGTAGATGACCTGAGTCTGCAGGTTGGAAGAATGAGAGCAAAGAAAATTGAAGTTGAAAAAAAATCTCAGAATGGTAACAGGCCCAGAGTTGGTCTGTACTTTACTGTTCACATTGGCTGTGAAGACAAGGGCAAAAAAGCTTATTATGTTAGTTGATCAGTTGTTCATTAAACATGTATTTTACTTCTACCACGTATAGGCTGTAAGTGAGGCATTGGGGGAGCAGAACACAACCTCTGCCTTTAAGGATCTCTCTGTTCAATAAAAAAAGGGCACCAATCATGACCTACAATGTCTTAGAGATCATCTGATTCCAAGGAAAGAAAGTCATTGAAATGACCTTAAGCTAAGTAGGAAATTCATTCTAAGGATAAGGATATATTTCCTAGAACCAAAGGGCAATCTGTACAATTGGTCTTCAATAAGGATTAGAAATGGGAATAGAAAAGCTCCAAGGTATCCAAGCAACTACCTTTTCAGTTTCTATTTTAACTGAGTCCTATCATCTCTCAGTTCTTTGAGTCTTATTTATCAATCTGCAGTCTGTCTTTCTCTACTGTCTTAGGTCTTCCTATCAATGCTATAGCAATCAGTGGCTTATCCAGTTAAAAATCCAAGCAAAAGAGATTAGGATTACCATATACTAAAGTAAATTCTAGAAAGAAAACATGATTGCTCAACCCTGCCAAGGAATTCGTTTGCACTGGATCAGGAGAAGGAGACCACTCATCGTTAAGTCATCTATCAAGGGTTGCAGGATTACCTTGTTCAAAATATGAGGGAATATGAATGGGGCAGAGACTCAAAAGGTAGAAAAAATGTGTTCAAGGGATCATAGTCTCACAGGGAAAATATTGTTTAATCGTTTGCTTGTTCTCACTGAAAAACAGCAAATGCATTAAATAAAGAATCACACCTACCATGTATGCATTAATAAGTACTGTATGCCAGGAACTACAATGTGCTTTAGTGAGGTGGGGGCTTAGCCTGACTTTCCTGAAACTTGAGACTAAGGTAAAGGTTGCACGCAGGTTGTTCACTTAGGAATGTGCTCATAGGGAGAATGAGTGAGGTTGGGGGATAGAACAAAGGAGAAACTCCTGAGATATTTTGTAAAGATTCTCATGAAAAACTCCTGAAAACTCTCTGCTCAGGAGATAAATGGATAGAGCACTTATTCATCCATTTATATCCCCACTGGTCAAGGATGGCAGCACACTTGTTACTAGTCCCACATTTTCTGGTAATCCATGCACAGTGCATTCCAATCTTCATTGTCAGAAAATAGGACAAGAAACAAGGGGTATTCAGTGCAGGCTAGATGAAGTGCTGTCAGAATACACCCGGTAATACGAGTCCAACCTGCATGAAAGTAGCCACTATGGCAGTGACTGCATAAAAGATGGGGCCAAGAGAATGCGCAGTTGTGCACACGGGGATTCCTGGACAAGCAACTGCAACATGTAAAAAAGAATGTGAGATCCGGCTTTCAGGAGCTGACCTAGTCAACAGTTCTTTGTACAGGGAAGAAGGAGAGAAAGAGTGAGATGAGAGAGAGAGAGAGAGAGAGAGAGAGAGAGAGAGAGAGAGAGTGAGAGAAGAGAGAGACAGAGAATATCTCCAAAAAGGAATGGGACAATTATTTTCTGCTACCATTCATATTACATGCAGAATCACATTAATTTCCCCCCAACAACCCTGTTGTTTAACTATTCAAGTCTCCAAATAAAGTTGAATAGAGTCACAGTCAGGTTAGTTAAATAATGTATAAAAAGTCACAAAGCTAGCACTGAAATTTAGATCTATTTCATCATAACTGTTTTTCAAGGGTTAAGTAGACACAGCCCCTGACTTCAAGAACTTGCAGTGCTGAGAAAGGGAAAAATAATACAGATACAACAATCCCAAGGTCATGTGGGATCATCTGACCACTCACTGGGAGGAAGTCAATAATTGGAGTTAGAATTTCTAAGGTTGGGTAGATATGCTTCAAAACATTGATGACAGTTTGATACTAGATGACTTTAGGAAATCTAAGGTACAAAACACACAGACAAGTATGATTTTTTTTCTTTTCTTTTTTCTTTTGCTACCATGCAGCACATTTATTAAGGTTTTGAACAGGCTCAGCTACTGGGAATTTTATAAGAGGGAGTGAGAAGGAAAGCACACATTCACTTGATGAGCCTAGTTGAATTGCTACCAGGCTGAAGACCTTGGCAAAATGTCAGGACTAGGACCCCAGAGGCAATGAACACGGCAGAGAACTTAGGATAGAGAGTACTATGTCTGTTAATAGGGCAGTTAGTCATTTACAAGGTTAATTTGCCTACTGGGATTCTCTGCTTTCGTCTAGAAATTTAATATTTGTAACATACTTTGCATGTTAATAAAATAGCTTCTTACAATATTGTCTTTAGAGGATACACAAACGAAAACTATTGGGGCTGCTCAAGACTGTAACTATGACTTGTTTTCCAGGTGGAGTTACGCCAAATCAACATAAATTATAACAAAGCACAGGGATGCTAAGCTGGGTGGAGCTTACTGCCATGGACCCAACCATCACACTCGTGTGGCTTTCTCTAGCAGTAGAGGCTGGCAAGGGGCAAAGCAGAAGCCAGTCAGCTTGGCAGTGAAAGATGCTGGACAAGATATTGGAAGGTGGGTTGAAGAAGCCAATCTGAGTCTTTGTGGCCATACACGACTTCCTAATCATATAGTGAGATCTTTTGGTTAAACATTTTTATTCCTCTCCATTCCTCCCAACCATAAACAATGCATATGCACACACATGCATACACACACACACATACACATACACACAGGAGCATGCACATGTTTAAATAAGAATGCAGGGATGTATAAAAGAGCAGAACACTCAGGAGATACAAGTTCTGTTGTTTCTTGCTCCTGAGATATCAACTTGCAATCATTTAAGCAGTCATTTCTTGTTCCTGAGACAGTTCCTTGAGGCTATCCATGATAGCTACCATTTATTCAGTGCCAGGATGAGCCAGGTATCTTCTACTTAATGTTCGACATAACTCTTTGAGGTGAGTATTTATTGTGCTCATTTCACAGATGAGGAAGCTTCATCTCAGGAAGATTAAACAACTTGCCCAAAGTCCTCAGCTGGTGAATGATCAGGCTGAGATTCAATTCCACGTTTCCCTGAGAGAGAGCTCAGGCCTCCCTAGTGTATATATAGTGCAATCCTCATTCTGGCCAAAGCTTAAGATTTTTTTATCGAGGAGATTTAAAATAGGTTTACCCTTACTTTCTGTTCTGTTTCAGCAAACTTTGATAAAAACCACTACCTCCAACACTAACACTGGCTCAAACCTAAAAAGTGGCAAATTTTTATATGTTTCACATCGTTTTTATTTTCTTGTGTTTTATGTGTATGTTGGTTGTACTTAAATGATTGCAAGTTGATATTTTTGAAAGATAGGCCATGATCCCACTGCCCTAATTTTTTTTTTTTTTTTTTTGAGTTAGAGTCTCACTCTGTCGCCCAGGCTACAGTGCAGTGGCATGATCACAGTCACTGCAGCCTCCCTGCTGGGCTCAGGTGATCCTTCCACCTCATATTCATTTATTCCACAAACATTTATTGTAGTAAACATCATGTCAGATACTTGAGACAGACAATAAATGGGTCCCTGGACACAAGAAGTGAGTAATACAAGTAAGCTGGAAAAAAAAGGAGACACAGACCAAGATGCAAACTAGGAATAGTGAAACCAACATCACATTGACAGTCTATACAATGTACTATGAAAGCACAAAAGTCTTGGCCAAAACCAAATAAGATATCCTGTGTATTGAACACGAAATATTTTTGAACACAACACATGGAAGGAAGGATTTGTCATAATCTGATATGGGAAGGAGGCAGCATGGAGCAGGTTGTAATGGTGGGCATGGTGGGAGGTAAATGACAGATTCAGTTTCAATTTCCTACTAGACTTTCAAATAGAGATGTGAGATAAACAGCTGAGTGATGAATCTGGAGTTTGGGAGAGAGGTCTGCACTCTTTGACATATTGATAGTGTTGAAAGTCTGACATTGGGAAGATTATCAAGGGAATGAATTTGTAAGCAAAGAGAAGAGGGACATGCACTGGCAGCTCCAGATGAAGGAGTCAGAAAGTTAAGGGACAAAAAATGAAACTAAGAAAGAACTATCGGTAAGGTGGGAAGAAAATCAAGAGCCTTTATTTGTCATTGTTGTATAGCATAATATTTATAATTTTAACTATTTATGAGTTTATAATTTAGTGGCATTGAATATATTTACAATATTGTGAAACCATCACCAGTATCCATGCACAAAACTTTTTAAATTATTCTCAACAACAACAACAAAAATCTGTGCCCAATAAAAAGTAGCTACTGCTTCCTCGCTTTCCACAGCCTCTGGTATCTTCTATTTCCTGTATTTATGGATTGCCTATTCTAGGTACCTCACATAAGTGGAATTATGCAATATTTGTTCTACTGTGCCCCGCTTATTTATGTAATCACAATGCTTTTAAGGTTCATCCATATTACTGCATACACCAAAATTTCATTCTTTTTTATGGCTGATTAATAATCCATTATATGTATCTATCATGTTTTGTTTACTCATTCATCTGCCAATGGACACTTGGATTGTCTCTAACAAACAAACAAACAAAAGTGAGCTTCTGACAGATGGGACAGATTAAGAGGCAAGAGACCAACAAGGAAGCACTTTCCATCATCGGCATGAGCACTGATGACTGCAAGGGGCTTAAATGAGATGAAAGCAGTGGGACTGGAGGAAAGCCCAGCAGACAGACTCTTGCGAGGTGGATTCCTCTGCCCTGGCTGGGGAGACAGGGGAGTAGGGTTTCCACTCTACTCTTGAAGCCAGGAGAGGCAAAGAGAGGAGAATAGTGTAAGATGCCTTCCATGTGGGTAGGTGGTGAGTCTACGGTGTGTAGATGAGAATGAAAAAAAGAAGAGAACTCTAAAGAAAAGAATATGTTACTGTGTAAGGATCCACGGTTTTTTTTTTCTTTTCTCCCTCTTTCTTTGTCCCACAATTCTCTCTTCCATTTTCCACTTTTTACCCTCACCCTGCATCACTGGGGAAAGAAAAGTCAGATGCTGGCAGAAAGATCCTTGAGGGGAAAGAAAAGTGACAGCAAAAGGAAGACTGCTATCACAAGACTGCTTATGGTGCCAGGAAAAGGAGGAATTCTAAGAGGAGAGCAAAATCAGGAAGAATCAGAGAGCCCCTGGAAAACTGATGGAAAAGAGAAATGGGACCCTATTAATGGCATATGGGTTATTTTTAATATGAACTAACCATTTGCCTTATGGCAAGTTGTGGGTGTGTATGCATGCGCATGTGTTTATTAGGAGCTACCCTCTGTAAGCCTCACATGGACCCAAGGTAACTGTGCCAGTAGGTGCTTCCTTAGGTCCATTTTTCACTTAAAGATGTTACAATAGGCAGAAACACAACCATCCAAAAGATATCCACATTTTAATTTCTAAAATGTATGAAGTTTTTAAGGATGTGATTCCATTTAAAACTTGGGGGGAAGATTATTCTGGATTATTCAGTGGGTCCTAGATGCAATCAACCATACATATCTTTCTAAAAGGGAGTGGAGGGAAATTTTACTACATGTTGAGGAGAAGGTGATGTGAAGGCAGAGCAGAGAGGTCTGAAGAGTACAGTGATGTGACCACAAGCCAAGGAATGTTGGAAGCAGGAAGAGGCACAGAACAGACTCTCTCATGGGGCATCACAGCCCTGTCAACACCTTGATTTGACATAATGATATTGATTTCAGATTTCTGGCCTCCAGAATTGCAAGGGAATAAATTTCGGCTGTTTTAAACTGTGGAGTTTGTGTCAATTTGTTACAGCAGCCAAAGAAATCAAGCAGACACTAGAAGAGTTTAAGAAATTGGCCCAGTAAATGTCCAAGCTTTCTTTAAACCCAGGCAGTCTGATTTGAGCATCCTTGAACAAAACTGCTGTCATCCTTCCTGCCTACTAGCCTCCTTTAAATGTTTGAGAGAGACAACAATATGGATCTTAATTCCCATTGGGCTTAATCATTTAACAGTAATACCATACTGCCAGTTGTCTCAGGGGCCCCAACTTGGTAAGCATCACACACAGTATGCAAGTGGCCAACCCCAGGAGTGTATGGTAAGTTGGTGTGGAAGCCAGAACAAGAGCCCATGCCTCCAGAGCCTAACAGAGTCCATTAACTCTTGAACCAAGTCTGTGAGAACCTCCTTGGAGTAGCTTTGAACTGAATCTCTGGGAGACAGAGTGGATAATGCCTTATGGAGTTCAGATCCATCCTGTTTGCACGGCCTCAGACCTCCATTCCTCCCCTAAAAGGGACAAACCTCTGGGGCTGCCATGGATTTCACCTTTATGGAAAAGAACAGGGAGCTTTGACTTCACAGAGAGAAGAGGTGTCCATGCTTCAGCCAGCCCCTCAACCTCTTCTGTCTCTGGGTGTTTTTCAGGGACTAAAGGAACTGCCCGTCTGGAATGGGGGAAGGGAAAACATTTGTTGATGCAATCGTGTACCACACAGTGATGTTTCACTCAACAACAGATTGTAGATATAACCTGGGTCCCTTAAGATTATAATACATATTTTTAATGAACCTTTTCTATGTTCAGATTTGTGTAATGCACAAATACTTGGCACTGTGTTACAATTGCCTACAATATTCAGTACAGTAGCATGCTGTACAGGTTTAAAGCCTAGGAGAAATAGGCTGGTACCATATAGCCTAAGTGTGTAGTAGACTGTACCATATAGCCATTTAGGTTTTTGTAAGTGCATGCCTACATGTTTGCACAATCACACAATTGCCTACTGACACGTTTCTCAGAATGTATCCCCATTGTTAAGCTACAGATGACTATAAAAAAATGTTCCCCTGGATCCTCCCCTTTCCTGAACTGGAGACCTTCTTTAGTCAGGCTTTAGAACAAAATTTTAAAAGCCTTTTTTAAAAGGTTTCACATTTCCGTGAAAAAATATCTTCTTTCTCTGAAGATTTGCCAAGTGTCTCAGTACTGAGATACCATCTCCTCTGTGTCCCTCAGCACCATGGTAGCCCCTCATCTGAGGTCCGGTGTCAGGGGGTGAAGCTGTCCCTGCAGTTGTAGCCCTGCCTGCCCCGTGTCCTGCCACACCCTCCACCACTCACGCATTTTGTTCCGGGCACTAGGATTCCTCAGTCCGCCCTCTGTACAGACTGTTCCTTCTTTTCACAACAGCCCCTCTGTGCCCTCTGGGACACATATACACACAGTTCTATCTCCCTAAGATTGACATGGTTGTTTCTAAGGTGTCATTCCACTGCCAGTTCCTCTGAGAAGCCCTCCTTGACCAAACAGCCACTAGATCAGAGTCTTGTTCATCTCTGGACTCCCCTAGACCCTGTGCTCATCTTAGTGGTAGCCTGTAGCACGAGGCAATTGTAATAGACTATCGGATTGTCTGTGTCTCTGCAAACAAGGGCTTTACTTCATGTACCCGTCTTTTTAAATCCAGAATCCTAGCACATCTCAGGGGTTAACTAAGGATTTGTAAATGATTGACTGAATGTGCAAACAAATGAGTGGGTGGCTTTGGATATGTGTGTATCTAAAGACTGTGTTTCTCATCAGACAGTCTAGCATGGAGACAATACACCACACTCTTCTCTCTGTCCTTCATAAGGCCTTGCCCAGAGCAAGTGTTCGATACTGTATTATTGATTGATTCCTATCAAAAATTAATCTTGATTGAAGAAATTTCAGATATTACTGATGGTATTAACCTGAGGGCCCTGAATTCTAATAACCTAGACCAAGAATCCATTTTCAACACGCTATTCCTCACAGCTCCCAGGATAAATCCTTTAACACACTGGACTGCTCACTGTTTTACAACAGCACATATAATTAAATATCTCTGTGCCTGTGCCAATGCCTTTGTCTTTACCTAGAGTGCCATTTTGCCTTCTGTCCAGCTAGACTACCCTTCCCATGTCCCAAAGCCCAGCTGAAATACCTTCCGTCCCCAGCCAGTTTTCTATTACACTTCGTCCCAACTTTTATTGTAGCATTTTCTATACTTGAATTGGTGTCATTGCATAAGCGTTGGTCCCATGATGCTGTAAAATGTCTGGAAATAAAACAGTTCTAGAACCTGTCCTGAGGCCTGGAACACGGAGGTGCCCCATAAGTATCTGACGAACGAATAAATGCACAATACCGGATTGACCAAACCAGAGAATGCACAGTGACTACAATTTTATACTGTTAGAGTCATTTTCCAGGAAAAAAAAAAAAACCTGAGGCATACAAAAGATAAGAAGCCAAGCCTAAGTGTGTATAGTAAGTTAGTGGGGTAGCCAGAACAAGAACCCATGCCTCAAGAGACCAGCCTGACACCTTTGTCATTCATCAGCCCTGACAGGCTACTGTTTGGTCTTCTACCCAATTTTCTTTATTGTTGACATCACAGGCAGCATTTGGAGTTCACCCAGGGGCTGAGTGAAGGTCTCGGTTCCCTGGGAGTCCTTGTACTTTCTTGACTCCAGAAAGCAAGAAACTCATTGTTCCAGGCAGATGTGTCCTCCCTGGGGAAGCTGCAGACAAACTTGATTAGCTCCCTCTTAATAGTCTATGAAATGCAAATGTGTCCTACTCACACACCAGTGACATCCTTTGTCTGCTTCTGTGCAGGGGCCGAGAATGCCAATTAAATGCCAAGGCTCACTTAACAGGTGTGCTGATTGCCTCTGCAGAATGATTTACTGGAGCAGTGCTCCCGGGTGTGAAGCAGACGAGAAAGAACATTCTGTCTCCCCCTGCTCCCCATCTTGGTTATTAGCTTTTGCATTTGGCCTTTGCTGCCAATAGCTAACTTTTTTCCCTCTAAAAACAAAATCGGAATCATGCTACATACGTACAAGCTAAACCAGTAGCATTTCTTATCTGTAACCTCCCTTTCGCTACTGCACCCCCTCCATGCAGTCCCCCAGTCTTTGTCCAGTACCACCTCAGCTCTGACCTCCCTACTGAGTGATCTTCTTGAGAGGACAAAGCTTTCCATCTGTCATTTTCCTACCCAAAAGACTACAGTGACTTATCTCCAATAGTGGAGACGGCTTGTTTAATGATAAGGTCTGATGTCTGTAGTCCTTGACTTAGCCTAAATACCTAATTAAATTACTTACCTAGGCAACTGTCTACTCAATCAAGTGCATATTCTTCAGCCAGACACTCAAAATCCTCTGTATGTTGGACCCACCCTATTTTTACAAGATAATCTCACTGCACCATCAGCCCACCTTGAAACTTCTGCCCTACTTTTTACATCTGCTTCTTCAAGCAAACTTCTGAGTTGCTTTCCTCTGCATCTTCAATCCGGTGGCATAACCTTTCCTCCAGAGCCACCTCCTGCAAAAATACCTTTGCAGTTCTCCTTAATCGGAACTTCTTTCTCTTTTCCCCACAATCCCAAAGTTATTGAGGTAGAATGATCAGTCTTTGAGTATTTACTATACATGTCAGACACATGTCAGTTGCTTTAGATGCATAAATATCATCTTTACGAAGTGAGATACTGTTATTCTCACTTTATGGATAAGAAAACTGAGTCTCTGAGTGATAAAATGACTTGCCTAGTGCCACTGAGTTAATAAAAGGCATGACCTAGCTTTAAATGCAACTATGCAGTGATTCCAACACAGTAGCTCTTGTCCTATATGTATGTGTTGGGGCTCTGGGTAGAGTATTTATTACTGGGTATCAAGTACATGACAGTTATTCATTTTTGTGGCTACCTCTATCATCATGTTATAAATCCTGAGAGAAGAGAAAACATGTCATTTTCACCTGTGTATCACTCCTTGTCAAAAGTAGAAGCTCAGAAGTAGATGCTGCTAAAATGTTTTAAAGCAATTCAGTCTGTCCTTAAAAAATAAGAAAAAAAATGTTTGTCCCTCTATGCTTAAGGCTGTCTATACATGCATTGCATTAAAATGTGAATTTGAATCCACCTGGCATAGAGGCTGGGATCACTGGTGAAATTTACAACCAATGCCTACAGCTGGGATGTCACAAGGGTATCCATTTAATGTGTACAGTTTATAAAATCAAATAATATCACCCAGACAGTGCTCCCATCACCTTTGGTTTCTGCCCTCCACTCATCCAGGGTCCTACTCATAAAAAAGCATTGCCCATCCCTGCTGCCTTCCAAAGTCTGACTTCCTCCCCCCAGGTCCGTAGCCAAGATGACAGGCCCTGCTGCTCTCAGAGGGAGCTGCAGAGAAGCTTGCCTAAAGACAATTTTCATTTCAAAGCTCAAACATGAAAAGCGCTCCCTTGCTGGGTAAATGAACCCACTGTTTTCTTGCTAAATCAAGCTCTGTTGAAGGGAAGCTGGAGAATGAAACTGGCAGAAGAATTGAGGTGAGGGAGAGTGGAAAATACAACTTTGATCGCTTCTTTCTTTTTCTTTTTCTTTTCTTTTTTTTTTTCCAATTTCTCAGCTAAGCTGAATAAATGAACTGTGTTTTCCTGAAGTGCATTGAGAAAGGCAGCTAGTGGAGAGGGCTTGCTAAATAATAAGGTCTGATGTCAGTGGCCCTCCATCTAACTTAAATGGGTAAACTGCTTACCCCAGCACCCAGACCCCTACAGCAGTTGGGACTTTAGTTTGGGGGAAGGTCATAAACATCTATCTTCCTTTTGCACAGAGGTGTAAGTTCAACTTCCTGGAACCCAATACTCACACAGTGGCAGACTTTTAGTACCTCTGGAAAACTGCCCCCCAAAATGCAAGTTTTTCACAATGGGCAAGGAGCAGATTCTGTCTTCCTTGAATCCCTCAGGCTGCCTTTGGGTCTGAGCCATCTCTTCTATAACAGTAGAAGAGATGGCTAATGGTTGGATGATTTGTAAAACCCAGTTACTCATTTTCCTGGCAAAAGAACAGAATGGTGGTTAGCAGGGACTGGGGGGCAGGGGGATTGGGAAGATGTTGGTCAAAGAATGCAAAATACCACTTAAAAAGGAAAAATAAGTTCAGGAGCTCTGCACATACAACATGGCTATTATACTTAATAACAATCTATCAAGTACTAAAAAAATTGCTAAGAGAGTAGATTTTAAATGTCCTCATCACATTAAAAAAAGTATACGGGATAATAATATGCTAATTAATTGATTTTATCATTCCACAATGTATACATATATCAAAACATCATGCTATTCCATAAATATAGATACATAACTTTTATTTTTCACTTAAGAATGAATTAAAATTGTCAAAATGGAAAGACACCAGTCTTTTTCTTTCTGGGAAGATCCACAGCTTCAGATAGTTATAAGAGATCTCCTCACAAAGTCGGGAGGAGAATGGGAACAGGTGCAGACATAAAGTGCAACTGGTCATCACCATGTCAGGAAAGGAGGAAAAGATCCTCTTCACTTTCCCAGATGATCTCTGTGACTCTATCCAGGTTTATGTCCTATGATTTTAAGGACACATACTTATTACCCCTCAGACTAAAACAACAGTCACAACAATGGCCAAAAAACAAAACAAAACAAAAACCCTTTCACTACCATTTGACTCTTTACCCTGGTGTTGCTAGTAAAACATCTCTAATCAGTTATTGGACAGCCACCTTCAGCTGTCTGCCCTTCCTTTTACTGAATGGACCCTCCGCCAAGGATTTTGAGGGAGATAAAAGAACATACACACACACACACACACACACACACACACACACACACAAGTTGGTTAGGATTTAATTGCTGTTGGGGCTGAAATATAACTAGAGCTAAATCTCAGCACTCAATTGGGATCTCAGATGGGGCCACAGGGAACAACTCACTTTCACTAAGTGAAGCACAATGCTCTATCAGTTTTTCAGCTCTGTTTTAATTCTTTCAATGTTTAAGCCCCAGCTGCAAATATTAACACACTACGGGTGATTACAAAGAAAAGCAGAGAGAACAAAGATAATACCTTCTTCTATTTGAGAACAAAACCAGCCCCCCTCATTTCAAAAAAATTCAAAAGAGGAAGAAACAAAGAGAGAGACAGAGAAAAGCAGAGACAAAGAGAGAGACAGAGATAGAGACAAAAAAAATTTGTGAGATGGCTGAACTTGCTCCCATTAAAATCTCTGGATCAACTTATCAGTGATACAAAATGTACTGAAGAGGTATGGAAAGACAGACAGATGGAGATATCCCTTTACCGCCTGAGTTGTACTTGACCCTACCTGATTTACTGTACAAAAGAAAACCCTCATCCAGGTATCCTTCTAAAAACATACTGTAATTCCACCCTCTAGTGAACAAGGCCAAACAGTGGTTTGAATATAGCTAGTAGCATTCCTCTCTTTAGGGACACGATGCAAGAAAGACTAAAAGGACCACACAGGAGACACACAATATTCTGGATATAACTGTGACATAGTATTATGTAGAAGAAAATGGAAAGTTGAAGTGACAACAACAGTGGAAGAAATGTGTCTGAATGTTCAGGATACAATTTAAAATTGGGCAGGACACATACAGTTTCAAATATCACAGCCTCAAAGACAGTGTGAAATGTAGAAAAAGCATAGGCTTTAGAGTCAAAAAGGACTTCTGGCTCTGCATATGTGATTCTGCTAATCATATTTTAAAAAAAAAAAACCTGAATGAATGCATAAAAAATCTAGTTGAGACTCTGAAAGGTAGAGAAGAGAAGGATGCCTGGCTGGGGATCTTGGGCTTTGAGTAAGGAAAAAACACCACTCCTGGGTGCAGCCAATGAGCAGTAGAAAAATAGTGTCCTCTCCCCTGCCCAGTGGATACTATGGTCACTGTAGTCTTGTCATCTAGGAAGCACACAATTAAGCAAATCAAAATAGCGTTTCATAGCCGGGTTCCGTGGCTCAGCCTGTAATCCCAGTGCTTTGGGAGGCTGAGGTGAGTGGATTGCCTGAGCCTACAGGTTCGAGACCCGCCCGGGCAACTTGGCGAGACCTCATCTCTACAATAAAATCAAAAAAATTAGCCAGACATGGTAGCGCATGCCTGTAGTTCCAGCTACTTAGAAGGCTGAGGCAGAAGGATCTCCAGAGTCCAGCAGGTCGAGGCTGCAGTGGCCAAGAGCGTGCCACTGCACTCCAGTCTGCATGACAGAGTGAGACTTCAACTCAAAAAAAAAAGAAAGAAAGAAAAAAATAGCGCTTCACAAACGTCACACACTAACTTGACATCTGAACCACAAAAACGAGCCAGGATATGACTTCTGAACCTAAAAAGGTTAACTACCTGAAAAAACAGATGATTTAAATGGCAAAACAATGGTTTTATAACTTGATACTCCAAATGTCTAGGATACAGTCCAAATTATTCACTAGACCAAGAAACAGGAAAATCTCAACTTGAATTTAAAAAGAAAATTAACACCATCACTGAAGTGACACATATGCTGAAATTATTGGACAATGATTTAAAGACAGCAGTAATACAAATGTTCCAATGAGCAATTACAAACACTCTTGAAACAATATCAGAGAGAAACTAGAAGACACAAAGAAGAATCAAATGATATTTTAATTCTAAGAGACAAAATAATTGGAATAGACTAAAAAGTACTTGAATTAATGTATTATGGAATAATCTTGTTATTCTGTTAAAATGACAACCTGTTAGAATTCTAGATGCATGAATTTATCTCTCTGAGCTTGGGTTTAAGTCCTGTGCAAACTGATGATATACAAAATCTCTTAGAGTTATTGGAAGAATTAAACGCTAGGGATCTTGGGCTTAAGTAAAAAATAAATAAAATAAACACCACTCCTGGGTGCAGCCAATAAGCAGTAAAAAGATAGCACCTTTTCTCCTTCCCAGGGGACAATGTAAATAAATATCAACAACAACCAAAAACAAACAAAAATCATGTATTAGTTATCCATTGCTATCTTACAAACTACCCCAAAACTCAGTGGCTTAAAACAACAAAAACAGTTAGTTTGCTTATGAATCTGACATCTTTTCAGGGCCTCCACCCTTTGGCTAAGTTGGAGTAAGTCTGATTAGCTTCAGCTGGAGTGATTAGAAGGTTGGGAGCTGAAATTATCTGGAATATTTGAAAGCTCACTCATGCACATGACTGGTGCCTGAGCCGGGAAGACTCAATTAGGTGAGTATGAGAACTTCGTGTAGTTTCTCCATATGACTCTCCAGCATGACAATTCCAGAGTAGCAGAACTTTTTGTATGTAAGTCAGAGCTCCCAAGTTATATGTTCCAAGAAAGTCAGGAGAAAGCTGCATCCTATTTATAATTTGGCACTGGGACACATTTACTGTAGTCCCAGGCTCACCTAAATTTAAGGGGAAAACATAGATAAAGCCCCCACCCTCAAAGAATGAATCTCAACAAAACATCATAATAAGAACATATGACATGGGATAAATTGATATGGCCCTATGGAAAACATAATTTACCACAACGTGTGTTAAGCCCTTTGCCTGACTTTGTAAACCACGAATTGGAAAACTACAGCCTGTGGGCCAATTCAGTCTTCTGCCTGCCTTTATAAATGTAGTTTTATTGGAATACATTCTTTACATGTAATTCATGGCTATTTTTATGTTACAACAGCAAGAGTTGAGTAGTTGTGACAAAGACTATCTGGCTGCAGAACCCCAAATATTTGCTACCTGGCTCTGTGGACAAAAAGTATACTGACCCCTATTGCAGACAACTGCTACATCCCCCTAGAGACTGCTGCCTGCCCCGCAGTGTTCTACAGCACTTGCTCCATATTTTATTGGGTTCAGAATGATTTCCATACATGTCCAAGTTGTTTCCTGCCTTGGAAGCTTTCCTTTTGATGTTTCCTCTGCTGAAAGGGTCTTGTAAATCTCCAAATGGGTGGCCCCATCTCAGCACTGAGGTCTCAAATCCTATGTCCTCTCTTCAGAGAGACCATCCCTGCCCACTTCTGTTCTCTATTCCCAGTTATCTGGTCCCATTATTGTGTTTCATCTCTTCATTGCACATGTCACCTTTGGCAATTATTGTGTTTACTACCACCACATCTTTCACAATGGTAAATAACATGTATGATTTTTTTGTTCGTTTGTTTTGTTTTAAGAGCACTCCTGAGACATTAAGCTTTCACTAAATGTTAATACCAGCGTAATTTAGCAAACATGTCCATTTTACCCCAACAAACTTAGTAATTTTATAGCAAAGTGTTTTATTACATTTTATATCTTGGGTACTCAACAGAGTAAAAGAAACACAATGAGCGTACTATGAATAGCTCCCAAGAACATAACCTAATGACAGATCTGCCAGAGTCTGCATCATAGTGGATTCTAAAGAACATTCCAATAGTCTCTAGATATTTTCTATGAGCTTAACTTGTGTCCTCATTTGTCATGAGCTTTTTGAAGACCGAGATTGTATGTCTACCTGTGGATACTTAGTGATATCTGGGAGTTAATGAGCAGTGACCACCCACATGTCACCCTATACAGATGACAACTATAGCAGGAAAATGGCAAGTGAACAGAGTTCAATCACAATGAAAGGAGGAGCCAGATGAGGAATGAGCTAGGATCAAACCATGAACAACTTCCTAGAAGGATGAGACCTCAGCAGGGTTTGGAAAATGTCAAGCATCTCAAGTAGGAAAAAAGAAATTTGAGAATGAAGATCATGTTTATATGAATAGCATTTTCAGTCTATACTTACTATTATTATGTGCCAAAATATTATGCTTAATATCTAGATGCGTTATCTCATTTATTTCTCACACCAATTAGATGAGAGAGGTAATAATTAGAACCTGCCTTAAAGAAGAGAAAACAAAATTTAAGAAAGGATTCTAGCCCAGGCCAGTATGATGATGATAATAATGATAGTTATAATACTAATAATTATACAACAATCACTATGTACCCCAGACATTATGGCAATTTTTGTTTATTATATCACTTAGCCATATAAAAGAGGACCTTTAGTATTCCAAGTTCTTCGAATAAGAAAACTGAAGAGGTTAAATAAATCTCCCAAGTTCATTCAGCTCAGACATTACAGATCCAATATTCAAACCCAAGTAGTCTGGCTGCAGAGAACACTTTCTACCACATTTACTTATTCTCTAGGGCGCCAGCATTTCTTCTTGCCTCTCACTTTGTTCTTACTAATATCTCCATGGTCATCATCATTATAACTGACATTTACATATATGACCAGTTTGGCTCAATTATAGGGGTAGTAGGAATGATACTGGTGAGGACAGGTGATTCTGGACAAGTAAGATAGATTTATAACATGAAGGAACTCATATGTCACCTGAAATTGTTTTGAGATTTACCCAAAGGAAGTATAGAGCTATCAAACAATTTTCAACAGAAGCCACAGAGCCCAGAAGATAGACTCCTAATTGTTCTTTCTGTGGTAATGCTTGATGGATGTGGTATTGAAAAGTTTACGATGACCAACCTAGATGCATGGCTGGACTTTGTCAGGTAAGACCAACAGATTCAGGCTTCGTCAGTATAAAAGACCAGGTATTAGCTGGAGAAGTCATATAAGTCCGACTTTGAATTAATTCACTAGTCATAAGACTTTGAAAATTAGCTTAAACTTTCTAACCTCGGTTTCAACATCTACTGAATGTAACTAATATTCATTCGCAGTTTCTAGAGCTAGCGTCAGAAGCAAATGACTGTCAGGTCACATTTACCTTCAATTAACCCATTGCCAAAACAGAAGTATTTTAAGAAATGTTTATGTATACATAGTAGGCAGTATAAATAAGTAAACTGAATAAAGACTTTGCTTTCAGTATTCTACCTGCTGTAAATCACATAGCCAGTAGGAATACACCTGGCATTTTTATATTCAGATCACAGGAAAGTAAATTGGTTATAAAACAAGGAAGAAGAAAGAAATCTGGAAGAGAACAGCTCTCTTCAAAAGATTTTTTAAAATAATAATAAGAAGAAAAGGACAGAAAGGGAGCCCTTTAATTATCTGTTTTAAACAAAAATGAGAAGCAAGACCCCCCAGTTTCCAGAGTCACATCTTTTTCCCATCCCCTGTGTTAGAAGAATGAGCTGGGTGGCAGTTCAGACTACATAATTAGATTGTGAATGATAATTAATCTTGGACCCTGAGTCAGCTCCCTGCCAGTATGTTTCCTCTCTCTTTTCCAGTTCTCCATAGCCCATACTCCCCCAGACTAAACCCAAAATCGCTAATTTTCATTTGGCTTAATTAATCTCCCCTCCAAAATCTCACCTATTGCCTTTGCCGTTCATTAAGCTTCTACTGAATTTCCCCACAGATTATATTTTTTCCCTCAGAGCTGGAGGAAGGACAATAACTGTTCCGTGTTTCGCCCTTTGTGATAGTCTTTGAGGACACAGTGGAAAGATCCCCCTTTCCATTTTTGCTTAAAATCTGCATGAAATTCACATTATGATCATGGGCCCAATGTGGAAAGGACTGCCAAGAACAGAGCCCAAGAATTTGGCTCTGATTTTATTTTAAGTTCTATTTTTAAATAAACAAACAAAGTTGAACAAGTTTCATTAGTTCCCACTGCCCCCAACAACACCTAAATTATTTTTTGACATAGCTCAGAAATGGAAAAGAGGTAGAAACACCAAGGCTTGGAGACTGACTGGAGAAGAGTTGAGGATAACCTAGGTTCATTCTTTGTGCCAAGATGAGTGGCACAGGCATTCTCTCAGAAGGGCAACATTGGAAAAGAAGTGAATTTGAGGAGAAAATTGTTCATGGGTTCAATCTGGCAACACTGAGTTGCCTGTACAACTTTAATAATCTTAACACCAATTTATTTTTTTTTAGAGAAAAATGTCTTAAAAGAGATCATTATAGTCACTGTCTTAGATTAGGGTTCATAGAAGACCCCAAAAGAAGGATGCATGCAGAAAGTGTTGCTCAGACAGGTTCCCACAGAGGGCAACTGTTCGATTCCCCAGGGAACCATAGAGACAGTAAATCACAACTCAAGAGTGTCCAGCCGGGCTCGGTGACTCAGTCTGTAACCCCAGCGCTTTGGGAGGCCAAGGCAAGTGGATTGCTGGTAGGTTCAAGACCCACCGGACAATTTGGCGAGACCTCATCTTTACAATAAATCAAAAATTAGCCAGGCATAGTAGCACGCGCCTTTAGTTCCAGCTACTTGGAAGGCTGAGGTGGAAGGATAGCCAGAGGCCAGCAGGTCGAGGCTGCGGTAGCTGTGAGCATGCCACTGCACTCCAGTCTAGACGACAGAGTTGGTCTAACTCCAAAAAAAAAAAAGAGTGTCCAAAACAGAAGAAAATAGAAGGAGGGGCAATGAAGCCTCGGGGCCTTTGCATCTGCAGTTTCCTTGGTCGGAAGTCTCTCCCCTTAGATTTTTGCAGGTCTGGCGCCTTAAGATTTGGATCTCTACTCAAATAGCATCTTTTCACAGAGGTCTTCATTGTCTACCTAATCAAAAATAGTCTTCCACCCCTGCAGCCACCATCACCCCCATCTCCACAGCCACCAACTCCCTGACCAGCACAGCCACCAGCAGCCCCTGCAGTTGCCCTCCCACCTGGCTTGAATGTTCTCCCAGTTCCTTGCACTGCTTGATGTAACATTATATATCATAGACTTGTTAAGAGCTGTGTCTTTCTCCCCTCTTAAATATAGACTCCTCGAAATAAAAGAATAATTTGTAGTTGTATCAACAGTGTCTAGAACACATCTGCCACGTGGCAGGCATAGAAATGTATAGACTGGTTGCTTTAAAAAAAAAAAAAAGTCTAGTGAGCAATTGGAGAGAGATGGAGTCACTATGAAGGAACCATCCGGAGGAAATAAGAAAGAAATTGAAGAACCTAGGAATAAAATGAAGTTACTCAGAGAGAGAAAAACCTTTCATTCTGATGCTGAAAATGAGGAGGGGGGCATGGAGGTAGGTGTAAGAACGAGAGATTTTAGCCCTGACAGGTCCTGTTTTCCTTGTGAAATGGTAGTTGCCTTAAGCCTTTAGCCTACCTTAGGCCCAGGTAAGCTTCGTCTTTGCTCTGCCTGCTTATCTACACACATGACATGGGATATATTGATATGGCCCTATAGAAAGCAAATTTACCACAATGTGTGTTAAGCCCTTTGCCTGACTTTGTAAATCATGAATTGGAAAACCACAGCCTGCGGGCCAATTCAGTCTTCTGCCTGCCTTTATAAATGTAGTTTTATTGGAACACATTCTTTACACTCAGCGAATGTTGCCTCTAATCCAAGAGAGCTGGACTGAGTAATCTTTGAGATTCAGCCTCTGCCACATAGTCTAAGACTCTCTGTTCAGGGGAGAAAAAAGGCTCAGTTTGAGCAAGTCTTGACCATGGTTTTGCCTTATCCTCTGGCTCTAAACCGAAGAGGAAGGAAGCATAAAAGAGTCCCGAGGCATCTGCAGGATGGAGGAGAATGAGGGGAGTGGGCCTTTTCTACCTGAGGACTTTGAGAAATGCATGACCAGACCTGCTCCTTTATATACTTCCTTGGAATAATAAACACAAAATCTGCTTAAGATCCTGAAACATTTCCCACTGGGCTCTTTTCCTGGCAGCCCACCCGTCAAAATCAATGACAATCATGTTGGCATTTTGCTAATTGAACCAAACAGGAGGTAACTGGTCTTGAAAAACCCTATAATGAAGTAATTAGTTACTCCATCAGTAAACGGAAATAATAATCACAGATTGTTAAAGCTGAAAATAAATCTCCTGATTATAGATGGGACCTGCAGCCCAAAGTGTCTGAATCACCTGAAACGGCTGTGATGGGCAGACCACGAATTGACAGCAAGTCTTCTGGCTGCTGGTTGAGAATACTTTCCACAGGACCACCACTTCTGGAAGTTTAAATATGACTAGTTAGTATCCCCTAAAAACTGGAGATGAAGTGACAGACCGCACACGTGTGACAGCCTATATTCCAGGTAAGAAAGAGATTACTGACGAGTCCAATGTCTGTGGGCATCTGGGTCTGGGCTGGTCCTTAGGTCACATGTACTCATTCACACATCATTGGATGGGCTCACCAACCCATTCAGCTTTCAAGGAACATTGAAAAATTTTGTTATTCAATTAAAAAAATACTGGATCATGACTAATGATCACTTGGGATTTTTTTTTAAGTGAAAACAAAAATAAATTATTCATCAGGAAATCCACATGCTAATCACTATTAACATTATGGAGAATTTCTGGAAAATGTGTTTTCTTTTCCTTTAGTATGACTCAACAGTTCTTTGGAGAAAAAAAAAATCCCCTCCATTACATAACAATTATAAAATATCAATGTGGCCTTACTGTGGGCATCACCCTGTTTTCACAGTCTCTAGGTTAGCTTAGTGAGTTCAAGGGATTTGCTCTTTGCCCCAGTCACAGTGATTTGTTCAAGCGTGGCCACATTAACCAAGCCTAGTCCACAGAAGTCCTCTCTAGGAATTTGCTAGCGCTACTGGGAAGGATACCCTTATCTGAAGCATGAATTCTCTACTCCAGGTTGGCCTTAGTCTTCTTTTTATGTAAGAAAAATTGGCCTGGAAATAACTCCAATCTGAGACAAGCAGAGCCCGAAGATGGAGAAAGAGAGAAGGAGGAAAAGAGGTAGGAATAGGGAGGGCGAGGGGGGAACTTCTCTTGCATCATTCAACTTGGATGCCTCAGCCTAAATTTACATAAAACCAGCTCTGCCCAGCTGATTTTCTCATTTTTTTTAACCAATAAATGATCTACTTGATTAGATCAGTTTGAGTATCTATCACAACTGAAAGAACACGGACTGATATCAGAATCAGTATCCAGTTGTGTGTTGCAAGTGGCAGTTGCTAACACAGGAAACTGGTTGAGCTATTGGGGGCTGTGAAGTGGTGAGAGAGGGAGAGTGCCCCTGCTCTGAGGCAGAGGTTGAAAATCCTTGTGCTAACGTGGACTTTATATTATGTAGTCACTGCCTGCTACACATACAATTTTTTTGCCTTGTTTGTTTTGCTTAACACACTTATAGTGATAATGACAATAGTTTGTATTAAGTAATCATTGAGCAGTGTGCTATGCATTACCCACGCCTTGTCTCACTTTATCACTGTGGCCCTTTCTACCATAATTGACATTTACAGGTATGAAGAAGTTATAAAACTTGCTTAAGTCCAAACACCTAAAAAGAATTCAAATCCCATTGTTCTAATTCAGAGCAAGAGTTCTTAACTACTGTTTTTCTTCCATATCCCTGTTTCTATGAATAACTTATCCCTTGTAAACATTTTTAACAGCAGTGTGCTAGTTTCACTAAGAACATGTAAAAATAATCCCTCTTTTGGATTGGGACACAAATGATGAAGAGATGACAGAACCTAGATCAAGGCTGCTAGGACAAGATTTGGATCCTGGTGAAAAAAAAAAATTTCATCCCTCTAAGAATCTTCGCCGAGAATTTGTTCCTGTCCTCCTTCCCACAGGACTCTGGTTGTACCAGTTTTTCTTTTCTTTTCTTTTCTTTTTAAGAATTTATTTTTTTTTTAATTTTTATTATAAAGACGTGGGGTACACTTCAGGGTTAGGTATACAAACATTGATCATAAAGGTACCCTTGTTAATGAGGTATGCCCCTCCCTCCCCTGACAGTTTCCCACTACTGCCAATCACTTTCTTATAGCATTATAATTGTTCAAGGTCCGCTTATGAGTGAGAACATATGGAACTCTGTTCTTTGTTTCTATGATAAATCACTGCGTAAGAGTGGCCATCATTAATAAAACAAACAACAACAGATGCTGGTGAGGATGTGGAGAAAAAGGAACGCTTCTACACTGCTGGTGGGAATGCAAACTTGTACAACCTCTTTGGAAGACAGTGTGGTGATTTCTGAAAGAACTAGAAATTGACCTTCCAAATGACCCAGTTCTTCTTCATTCCCACCACCACTGATCCTGCACAAATAACGAGATGAGTTGTAACAGGAGATGGGGTTATCTACAGCAGGAGGTAAGGAAAAGAGTCTACTCCTGTGTGCGATTGGGACTCTAGCAGTGAACCCTGCGGGGAGCCAGCCCCCGCGGGTTTTTGGGGGGTCCCTGGAAAGATGGGGCGGCGTCGGTGATTCGAGGGATAGATATGAAGAAGAAAAGGAAAGAGAGAAAGAAAGAGACTGGACTCCTGTCTAGTGCAGAAGCTGTTTAATGGAGGTTTCCATGCTCTTTTTATCCTAAATTTTCACAGGTTAGATCACAAGGTTTTCACGTGAACACAGAGCCAGGCGGATGAGGGGCACCCCCCACCTACCAGGTGTTTCCTCAGGCATGAGGAAGAACAAACCCAAGATTATCTTACTCTTTCCCCATGCTTGGTTAACGTTCCTCAAGAGCAATCTTTCCCTGATGTCATAATGTTTCTAATAATCA
>CAUYQG010078843.1:0-33297 GCA_963574415.1 Tarsius wallacei | reverse complement strand
GGAGGGGCATACCTCATCAACAAGGGTACCTGCAAGATCAATGTTTATATACCTAACCCTGAAATGTACACCACATCTTTATAATAAAAATTAAAATAAATAAATAAATAAGAAAATAAAACTTAAAAATAATAAACAAATTTAGTAAAGTGGCAGGATGAAAAAATCAACATACAAAAATCAGTAGCATTTCTAAATACTAACAGTGATCTATCTGAAAAAGAAATGAATAGCTAAATTCATTTACAATATTGAAAAAATAAATAAGTAAACTTACTTAGGAATCAATTTAACCAAGAACATGAAAGATGTACACAAGAAAAATTTTAAAACACGGTTGAAAAATAATTGATGAAAACACACAAATAATGGAAAGATATCCCATGCACATACATGAAAGAATTGATATTGTTAAAATGTATATATCACCAAAAATGATTTCCTAATTCAATGAAATCCCTATCAAACTGCCAATGTTATTTATCAGAGAAAAATCAACAATCCTACAATTTGTATGGAAATACAAAAAAGAAGCCTGGATAGCTAAAACAATCATGAGCAAAATAACAAAGCAAGAAGCATCAGAGTACCTGATTTTAAATTATATTACAAACATATAGGGAAAAAAACATCAAACAGACGAAGCAAGATTCTGGCATAAATAGAAGCACACAGACCAATGGAACATACTTGAGAATCTGGAAATAAATACACACACTAACAGCCAACTCATTTTTGACAAAAGCACCAAAAAATACACTGGGGAGATGATACTCTCTTTAGTAAATAGTGCTAGAAACCAGAATATCTATATGCAAAAGAATGAAACTAGACCCTTATTATCCATCATATATAAAATCAATTCAAATTGAATTAAAGGCTTAAATGGCAAAACTGAAATAATGGAACTACTGAAAGCAAACATTAAGAAAGGGGACAGGACTGTTAGTTTGGATGAATATTGGAGGGTGTAAATCTGAAAATTACAGACAACAAAAACAACAATAGATACATGAGATTAAATAAAGAGGGTAACCCCCACAGGTCCCGTTCTGCTCTGGGAGCTTTTCTGTCTTCTCAATAAATCCTGCTTTCCTACCAATAAGCAAATAAATAAATAAATAAATGTTAAAAAGCTTTGACACAGCAGAAGAAACAGTTAACAAAGTGAAGAGACAATCTATTGAGTGGAAGAAGTTATTTTCAGACTTCTAATCCAACAAGAGATTAATTACCAGACTATTTAAGGAAATAAAACAATAACAAAAAAACCCTCTGATTTAAAAGTTGGCAAAAGACCTCAAAAGAAAACAAACAAATGATGAACAGGTCATTGGAAAAATCATCAACGTTATTAATCATAAGGGAAATACAAATAAAAACTACAATGAGATATCATTTCATCTCAGCTAGAATGACTATTACCAAAAAGACAAAAAATAATAAATGCTTATTAGGATGCAGAGAAAGAGGAATGATGTACACTGGTGGTAAAGTAGCACAGTCATTTGAAAAACATGATGACATTTTCTCAAAAAACTAAATCTAGAATTTCCATATGTTCCAGCAATATATCATCTTAAATATTTATCTTTTATTTCTGTGGGAAAAATTACAATTTTTCTCTTCAAGCTATTTTGAAATACATAATAAATTATTGTTAACTGTAATTATCTTACTGTACTATCAAATACTAGAATCTGTTTATTATATCTAACTACATTTTTGTAACTACATATTTTGTATTTATATTTTAACCAAGTCCTCTTCATCTCACCCTTCACCCTTCACCCTTCTCTTCCCCATCCCTGGTACTACCATTTTACTCTCTACTTTCATGAAATTCACTTTTTTAAAACCTCCTGTGTATACGTGAGAATATGCAATGTTTGGTGTTTTTTTTATGCCTTACTTATTTCACTTACCGTAATGACCTCCAGTTCCATCCAATTTGCTACAAATGACAGAATTTCAGTTTTTATCATGGCCCAATTATATTTCATTGTGTGTGTGTGTGTGTGTGTGTGTGTGTGTGTATACATATATATATATCATATTTTAAAACTCATTCATCAGTGACCACTTATGTTGATTCCATATACCAGCTATTGAGAATAGTGTTGCAATACACATGCAAATTCAAATATCTCTTTGACTTATTTCCTTTCTTTTGAATATATACCCAGTAGTGGGATTGGTGGTTCATATGGTAGATCTATTTTTAGTTGTTTGAGAGTAGATATTATGTGTTCTCAATATAGAAATAATCTTCAAACATATGCAGCAATATGGTTTAATCCCATAAATATAATCTTACAAAAAGAGAAGGCCACAAAACATACACCCTGTAATATTCTATTTATATAAATTACAAAATCAGGTAAAAAAAAATCTGTACCATTAAAAGTGGGAGATTGTGGTTACCTGGGGATAGCACCTGTAAAAGCATTAGGGGGTTGGAAGGTGGTCCTACTGTGTTAATGCTGTTTCTTGATCTTGTTTATGGTTACACAAGTGTTCTCATTTTATGAAAACTGATTTATATGTACACTTATAATATGTGTGATTTACTCCATGCAAGCTTAAATTAAAAATCCCTTTTGCTTAAAAAAGTCAAATTTAAACTTTCTTCACAAATGAAGATTAATACATTCTGCTCCTATGTTTTGCATCAATCCATTTCTGAACTGTGAAAAAGTAAAAATGGTTACTGGGGAGAAATAGTAAAATGAGACAGATGAATAACCAAACTAGAAAATTGTCTATGTTGAAAACAGATACTTTAAGGGTCTTCACTGAGTTGGAGTAGTGATTTGAAATTGCAGCTACTCTGTAAGACTTAGGTGGTTAAGAAAGAAACGTTGTTATCTTCATTGAACAAAGCTTAAAATAGATCCAATTACCGTAACTCTTAATTCATAAAACTCTTAAAAAAATCACCTTCAAATCCTGCTACACACAACACACACATGCCACTTCCATTCAGGTAATCTAACCACATCCAAAAAGGAACATCTGACCAGACGGCTCAGAAAACATGGCAAGAAGTTTACAGACATTTAACTCTCATGTCTTGTTTAGTTTCCTTAAAACGCATGTGAATGGTGCACAGATTTAAAAATGGAAAAAACATAGAGAGGGAAAATAAGTTTTTTCCCTCCTCCGTGTATCCCAATCAACTCAGCTTTCTATGTTGTATGAGATCTCTATTACTGTTCTTCTTCTACTACATCGGCAGTATTTTATATAAATAAAAATATAAATGTATCCATTCATTTATATATGTAAAATACTATAAACTTTGACTTTTCCAATGTGTAAATTTTGGAGATATAGATAGCAAATATATGTTTTTTTAACCTTCTTCATATTGATTTTTATAAATATTTTGCTACTTATGTAATCAGTTTTCTGTCAATGGAAATTTCAAATGGCTCACTCTTTCACTCCTAATATTAATATTCCTGAAATAAGTTATATGATGGTATGACTTTATCTTGCATACATTGAAAAATATAGCATCATACTTTCCATATTATTACATTTTCAACATCATCTCTTGGCTCCTCATAGATGACTTCATTGCCAGAAGAATGAAGAAAGAAACTCTTTAATTTGGGCATAGGGAAGAAAAAAAAGATTTTGTAATATCTTAAAATAAATATGTTTAAACATCTCCCTAACACTACCAACCTAAAAGCATCTGTTCCAAAGGAATTTGTTGTGGCTTCTATCAATGATGCTATGAACTGAACTGTGTCCTTTTAAAATGTATATACTGAATATCTGTCACCCAATGTAATGGTATTTGGAGATGGGAGATTATTATGCTTAGATGAGGTTATGAGTGTGTGTCCCTCATTATGGGATTCGTGACCCTATGAGAAGAAACCCCAGAGAGTGAGAAGATGGCTGGCTACAATCCAAGAAGAGATTCCTTACCCAAATCTGACCCTGATCTCAGACTTTCAGTCTTTAGAACCTTGATAAAATAAATTGTTGTTGCTGTTATTGTTGTTTCATACTGTCTATGGTATTTTTGTAGGATGGCCTGAGCTAAGACAAAAGATGACTTTTTCTATTTGTCTAGTGAATCCTATCTTTCTGTGATCATTCAAAGACTCAATTAAAGGAATAATTCTCTTTTTTCAAGCTCCATTTTGCCTCTCTATTACAATATTCCAATCAGAATACAAATTTAGAAAATCAGTTATCGATATCAAGTTATTTTTGGACTACTATTTCTCTGCTACTGTTTAATGAAAAACTCACTTTAAATCAGTACCCCGTTTTACTTATCTGTTAAAATGTTAGACAAGTTATAGTTCAATGTATTACTCATCTCCAATATTGATATAAGAAAGAAATATATGCCCCTAAATCTAAATACACAAAAATGCTAAATTTATTGCTAACACATTTTTAACTTCAATTTAATATTGCAGTATTCAGTCTCTACAAAAAACTGTTTTCCTTCCTAATGTTTGCTAAAACTAAAGTAATTACACATTTTACATTCTTATGAACAACAAAATATATTCTAAAATAGTTATTGTACTTCAATGTGTTTACTTAATTGCATAAGTAATATCCATTCATATTAGCAATTCTGATTTTAAATAAAGAACATGTTGAAAAACTTCAGTTTTTCTTTACAGCATTCAGTTTCAATAGAGCAAAAACTGCACAATAGTCCGTGGAATATAAGTCATTTTATCCATAATTGATGGATAAAATATCATGCTGGATTTCATAAAAAACAGGTGTCTATATATTTCTGTACTGTGTTTCCTAAATCACAAAACAGATACAGAGGATTACACTGCCACTTTACTTCTTTGTAGCCGGGAGTTCTCAAATAATGAGTCTCTAAAGTCATTAATATCAGAACTAATATTTCCTGTGTTACACATCTTATGCATAGTTTAGTAAAAAAGCAGCTTCATTTATGTTTTACTTTTTAATTTTAAAGACTAATTTTTAATTACTTGCTTAATATTTTTCTTAGTCTCAAAGAACCAGTTGAAGATAGGAACTATGTTAGCTTTTGGTGCAAGACACCCTGAGCTGCCTTTCCTGAATAGTTATATGATCCTTTTCTTTCAAGATTATACGGGTGCTTTAGTGGGTTGCCATTGACCTTCGTGAATCTTTTATTCTCCCTTTACTTTCTAATAACTAACTTTTCTAAAAGGAAAATTTATAGAAGTACAGCGGTTTCACCATAGCTAAGACTCTTCTATATATCTTTTTAAATTTAACTAATTGATTTAATTTTAAAGATGTGGGGTACAATTCAGGACTAGGTATACAAATGGACATCACGCAGGTAAAGCTTAGGCCGCCCTTTGGACTCCACTTCTATACATCTTCTCCAACTTCCAGTCAACAGCCAAAACCATATTTCAATGAAGAGTTTTGTTTCAAGGGATAGTTTTCACAGCAATATTTTGACAATATTCTAATAGAAAAATGTTTTAAAGACCATGTTTGTTGATGGTCTTTAAAATGTTCTATGGGATAATCTTTGCATTAAGCACATACTTTCACAATAAAAAAAATCATGCTATTAGGTAACAACATTTGTAGATACCTATTGTCTTTAAAGGTGAATCACATTTAGTTACCGATCTTAAAGGCAATGCTTTGACTTGATCTAGTTTACCGGGGCACAAGTTTCTACCAATTATTCACTTGTTGTGCTATTAGTAGAAAACTCTTTTCTTATCTCTCCATTTAAGTTTTTTCCTTAAATGTATTTTATAATATTTTACTGAACTTGGTATGACTGCATTGTGGGAATATGTGTAGTAGTAGACAATTGTAGTAGTAGACAAACAGTTCCAGTGATTTTAGTTGAACTTTGGATTATCTTAATACCTAGTATTTGACTGAAGTGAAATCAAATGTAAGATAAAAACAGTAAGTTAATAACAGAAATGTAATTGAAAATGTCTATATTTGTATAACAGAAATATACTCTCAATAGTCCTTGAGTTGATTTTCTTAAAAAACAGACAAAATGGTTTTTTAGATTTTTTGAAAAAGAATAAATACAAAATGTGTGGAGTGTAGGCACATGATTGCCTTGATGGTCATTTATAATTCCAATTACATATTTTAGGAATGATAAAAAAAAATACTCAGTTATTTATGATATTATCTCAATAAGATAAATTAAAAACAACAAATTAAAATCACATAAAAGTTTCTCCTTCTTTACAGCTGCATAATATTCCATCATGTTTATATACTACATTTTTTTTTTATCCAGTCCAGTTTCGGTGAGTAGCATGGTTGGTTCTATGTTTTTGCTATTATGAATAGTTCTGCAAGAAACATGCATGTGCAGGTGTCTATTTTATAGAATGATTTAAGATCCTCTGTGTATATTCCCAATAAGGGGATTGCTGGGTCAAA
Source organism: Tarsius wallacei (assembly GCA_963574415.1). NCBI lineage: Eukaryota > Metazoa > Chordata > Mammalia > Primates > Tarsiidae > Tarsius > Tarsius wallacei. Next base: position 26,877 of record CAUYQG010078843.1, on the reverse strand, counting down.
TTGAAGGTCAATTTCTAGCTCTTTTAGAAATCACTACACTGTTTTCCATAGAGGTTAAACTAGTTTGCATTCTTACCAGCAGTGTAGAAGCATTCCCTTTTCTCCGCATCCTCATGAGCATATCTTGTTTTTTGTTTTTATTAATGATGGCCATTCCTACTGGGTTAGGTGGTATCTCAGTGTGGTTTTGATTTGCATTTCTCTGATGATTAGTGAGATTGAGCACTTTTTCATGTGTCTGTTGGCTGCTCATATGTCTCTTTTGAGAAGTGTCATGTCCTTTGTCCACTTTTTAATGGGTCTGGGTTTTTTTTTGTTTTTTTTTTTTCCTTTTGACACATTTGAGTTCCTTGTAGATCTTGGATGTTAAGACTTTGTCAGATATTACAGTTGGCAAATATTTTTTCCCAATCTATGGGTTGTCTCCCTGTTCTCTTGATGGTTTCTTTTGCTTTGCAGAAGAATTTCAGTTTAATGAGGTCTCATTTCTCTATCTTATCTCTTATGGCATAGACATTTTTAAAATTAAGAAAAAAAAAGAAAGAAAGCCAGCTTAATAGGCTAGAGTATGTAAAGCAGAGGTGCCAATTTCATAAGCTCCATATGAAATTACAGAGTATGTAATTACTTGATTGCAATTACATGGTATATGGTTTCCAGATATGGGAAAAGTTAAGCACTGGACAAGTAATTACATAGTTATTACCCATCAGAAACTTCTGAAAAAAAAAAATAAAGAAGTAAAAGTCTGCCTCCTTCAAAAAATAAATAAATAAATAAAATGAAACGAAAAAAGCAAAGAAAATAAAAATATATGTAAGCCAAAATAGAATGAAAACAAACAAAATATAAAAATGAATGCACAATAGTTGGTATTGAAAAAAGTAATACAATTTCTAAATCTTCAGCCAGATTGGCTTAAAATGTGAATATACAAATCACAATACCAAGAATAAAAAATACAATTTTAGGCCCTTCTCACACTAAAATAGGGTATGCATTATTAAAAAAATTATGTCACTACATCTGAAAACCCAAAAAAAGATGTTTATTGATGTTTACCAAAACTGACAGACAAAATTTACAAGTATGAATAATCTCAAAGCTGTTGAATTTTTAGCTAAAAATATTCCCCAAAAAACTATAAACATTTAGAGAATAAATAACATAAATCTCCACTAAACTTTTTTACTGTTTTGAGGTTAACATAACTCTTACACAAAACCTGAGGACATTACACAGAAAAAAAAATAAAGAAAAATACACCCATAAACATAGATGCAAAAGCTCATAAATAATATATTATCAAATTGAATTTAATCACAATAAATATAATAAATGGAAATTATTCAGTACATACAAAGCTGACATTGCTTAAAAACAATCTATGCAATTATTCATAAAAAGAAAAAAGGTATATGACTTACAATCATTTTGAAAAAAATAAGAGTAATTTGACCAAACTAAACAATCGTTTATTAAAAGACATTCAGCAAACTAAAAATAGACTGAAATATTCTTAATCTGATAAATTACATCTACAAAACATTCATCATATCGAGTGAAATATTAACTGGTTTCCTTGTGAGGTCTGGTACAAGACAAGGATGTCCAGTATATGATAAAATATTCTACTACTGCAGTAGACAATTATGACTATGAAATAAATTATTTAATATAAGAATCAGATCTGCACGACTTTTGATAAACTGCCAAAGTGCAGGTGTTTTAAAGATGGAGTTGGTCTGTGAAAGATTTTAACAACCTATCAGTCTGAGACCAGCAAATTCAATCAACAGAATGAAGCTGAAATAGCCAGCTGAGAAAGCAGACTAGAAGAAGCTGTTGTTTCTGAAAGTCCACAAGTAAATATTTTTCAAATTAAATGTTCCATTAACCTTTTATTCCTGTGATAAATGCTCCTTATTCATGATACCTATATCCTTTTCTGTGCCATTTAAATTAGTTTGCGAGATTTTGTTGTGGATTTTCGTGTCTATATTAATAAGTTAAGGTGGTCTTTAGTTTCCTTTCTTGTAATAGCTTTTCTGGTTTGGGTACCCGAGTAACACTGGCCTCACAGAATGTGTAGGAAACTGTTACCTCTTCTGGTTGGAAACTGTTATTGTCATTATTTTTGTTACTGTGTGTGAAGAACAGCTATTTCTAAGAAATATTTTTTTAATTTTGGTAGAATTTACTAGTGGTGCTTTCTTTATTTGTAGAAGATATATTTATTACAAATTCAATCTTTACACTAAGTATAAGTATATTCTGATTTTCTGTTTCTTCTTGAGTTCAATTTAGTAGTTTTGTTACTTTCTAAGAATTTTTCTATTTTATCCAGGTTGTCTAATATGTTGGCATACAGTCATTCAAAGTATTAGCTTGTAAACTTTTTCTATATCTGTAAGATTTTAAAAAGTAACTTATTTTATTTCTGATTTATTAATTTGAATACGCTCACATTTTTTTTTTTTTTAGTTGGAGTCTCACTCTGTCGCCCAGACCGGAGTGCAGTGGCCGCTCCCGGCCACCGCAGCCTCGACCAGCTGGGCTCCGGCGATCCTTCCGCCTTCCGAGTAGCGGGAACTACAGGCGCGGGCTACCACGCCCGGCTGATATTTTGATTTATTGTAGAGATGAGGTTTCGCCAAGCTGCCCAGGCGGGTCTCGAAGCCACGGACTCAGGCAATCCACTCACCTCAGCCTCCCAAGGCGCGGGATTACAGGCTGAGCCACCGAGCCCGGCTTACTCTCACTTTTTATTGGAAAATCTTTCTAAAGATTTTTCAAAGTTGTTATTACAAATAACCAACTTTTGGTTTCCCTGATTTTCTCTATTTGTTTATTCTCAAAATGCTAATTTCCATTTTGATACTTATTGTTCCCTTTCTTGTGCTTGTTTTACTGTATCTTTTCCTGACTTCTCTATTAAACTCTGCCTCTAATGGCAGCAGATTCTGTTTGTTGTCTGCACTAATTTTCAACTGTTGGCTCCATTTTTTAAGTCATATTCAATTAAATGTAGGCATCTATGAAGGTTTGTATATATAATAAATATATATTATATATATTTATTATTTGTATATATAATATATTATATTATATATTATATATTTCTATATATAATAAATATATATATTATATATTATATTATTTGTATATATAATAAATATATATTATATATACATCTTCATATATAATATATATGAATATATATAATATATATAAAATTATATATATATATTTATTTAGGTCAGGTAAACTAGCTGGCCTAATTTAGCTTCTTGTGCTCAATATTTTTGTGATTGTCATCACTATTTATAAATTAATTAATTAATTTATTTATTTAAAGAGAGTACCTTTAGCTTCAACTCCCTTTTACTTTGTTCAACATCAAGTCAGTTCTTTTTGCTATAGCATTGGTGCTCTCTTTGTTACGGATGGCCTTTCTCTCTGGGTTAAATCCCTCAGCCACAGCTCTAAAGTCCTATATGGCAGCAGTCGTCTGTTTCCCTAAAGAGCAGCACTTCTGTTTTACAAACAAGTCACTGATGAGGGTAATAAACTCTAGTCTTCTTGGATTGCTTCTCCCAGTATGGAACCTCCGCCTACGAGGGGACTGAGATGAGAGAAATTGAGGACCTACTATTCTTGGCTTTCTGTGCCTGAGGTAGAGTTTCACCCTACAAGTGAGTGATAGATGAGAGGACGCAGTCTCAAGTTTTGAGCTATATTCACTTGAAATACAAGTTCTGCACGTAGAGTGAGGACTTAGGAGAAATGCTATCAGCTTGAATGGCCAACGCCATATCCCTTGACTGGAGCTGTGAAGGTTGTTTAAATTAATCTTGGCAACGTCGGCTTGGAATGGAGCCTTTATAGAGTGGTTGGTCGGGGAAGGAGAGTGAAAGCGCTTTGTGGCTCACGTACCACAAACTTTTATTGTTTTACAGATATTTATTAGATTTTGTTGAATAAATAGTTCTTCATGTGCTACAGATATTTAGTACAATTTTGAGAAGCTTAAAAAGAATTTTCACTGATTATAACTGTTCCACTGAGATTTTGTTCCCGGGAACTTGTCATTCAGGAAGTGGATCTTCTACTACCAACTATTTTAGTTGCTTATTTCCATGATAAATTTCCATGATAGTTTATGTATTCCTTGACGAGAGAGTCCTTATGCACCATTTGAATGACCTGAAGTTTCTTCTATAAAAACTCTATAGAATTAATCAGTTTTTGATTTGTTGGTCAATAATTGATTAAGCCAATGTGCTAATGTATTTACTAGTTAATGCTTTATCACAGTTTTGACTTAATGAAGTAAGAAACTCTGTGTGAGTATCTGTGTGCACAAAGCAAGAAAGACAAATATTACTTCAGTTATTTTACAGAATAAATTTGCATATGCACAAGTGTAGAATATTTTATTAAACGATGGATAAAATTATTTGCTCTCTGTATAAGAGAGGGAGATTTGAGAAAGCATGCATTTTCTTTGTGTTTGCCTTATCTTTATTTATCAAAACTATGATATTCCAAAACATAACATTTATACAATTTTCTCCACATCTTTTTAAAAGTTTCAGTTTCTCTTAGGTTTTACTATTACTTAATTTATGAATCAAAATTTTCAGTACTATTGTATTTTTCTTTTGTCTCTTCATGGGTAATATAGTGAGAGGTTATGAGTTCCTAGTTGAAAGCTACTAGGTATATTATATTTTGAACCCAATGTCTTAACTCTATAACCACTGCAAGGTAAAATTACACATTAGTTTACAGAAAAATTACAGGTCTGGGAATTTGACATAATTAATGACAGCTGGGAATACAAAGCAAACAAAGATAAATTAGAATAAAATTATGAAAAAAAAGTAAAATGGAAGTGCCAAAGAGTGTTAATGAAATCCATCAATTAACCTCAACTTTCAGCAGTGGTAAAATCCATCAACTGTAATATCTAATATACTTGGCTATTATAACTAATAAATGTGAACAAAATACAGTTTTATGAATTAACAGGGGGAAAATTTCATAAACATAAATTTGAGAAAAGGAGTCAAAAGTAAAAAGAATGCATAGAATATTCTTCAATTCATGACATTTTTGAAAATAAGGCAAAGCTTAACAATGCAATCTGTAAAAACATTGTTAAATTATATAAGTAAAATAAAAATTCATGAGTGATTTTTAAATGACCTAGAATTGTGGTCACATCTAGAAAGTAGGGAAGTTACCTGCATATTATTCAAGGAAATCAAAATATTTCATTATAAAATATTTACTTGTGAGACTGTTTTAATTTCTACATTTGCTTTATACAATCTTAGTATTTTATTTTATAATATATATTTTTTTCTAACATACCTTTAAAAATTTAAACAGCAGGGAGTTAAGTCCAACCTCAGAGCCACTTGTCTGAATGCAGCTCTGTGAAGCATCATGTCTAATCACATTTTGACACACTACCAGACATTCTGGGATGCAAACAAGAAAAGTGCCAGTTCATACTGTGCTCCTACTTGATTCCTCACTGTGTTAAATCCTCATTTTATGGCCCCATGTGTATTGACAGATACAATTTTGTTTATCTAAGTATAATATTGTCTCCATGGTTTTATGCTTTTGAAATTAGGTCTGTTTTTAATTGTTTTGTTTCCTCAGAAAGGCATCTGCTTTATGAAATAGAGCCACAGTAGTAAAGCATGCATACAGTGAGGGCTTAACTAGGCTGTTTATTCTGCAACCATGCTCTCAAAGTGTTATTGGGAGGATATACCAACCTCTTATAATCTAGACATTAAAAGCAAAGATATAGCTGTGAAATGTTAGGTTTTCTTTTCAGCAATTTTCAGTCTTTAATTAAGGAGTCGTGACTTTTAGTTTTCTTTCTATGTGCACGTGTACCTCATTCTTTACCTTTTTTTACTGGATTATAAAAATCCCTCAATATGGAGATGTGTCTTGTGTGTGTGTGTGTGTGTGTGTGTGTGTGTGTGTGTTTTCACGTTTATAGCACAATAACTTAATTTCAGAGACCTAAGACATACAGCTTGGATTTAAAATTATGTTACATTTTTTTAAAAAGACAAAATTAAATTAAAATGCAAAGGGATATTCATTAAGCATTCTTCTCAAATAACTCTTTACCTTGCCAACACAGAGATGAGAAATTTATCTGAAGGCCACAATTGCCTTTAGCAATATTACCCAGTACAAATATAAGCTACATAAATAACTTCAAAAGTTCCAATAGCCATGTTTTAAAAGAGTTTTTTAAAATGTTCAGTTACTTTTAATAATATGCATTATTTATCCTAATATACTCAAATATCTTTTTTTTTTTTTTTTTTTGAGTTGGAGTCTCACTCTGTCGCCCAGACAGGAGTGCAGTGGCCGCTCCCAGCCACTGCAGCCTCAACCCACTGAGCTCTGGCGATCCTTCCACCTCAGCCACCTCAGCCTTCCGAGTAGCCGAATTACAGGCATGTGCTACCATGCCCGGCTAATTTTTTGATTTTTTTTTTTTTTATTGTAGAGATGAGGTCTCGCCAAGTTGCCCAGGCGGGTCTCGAACCCATGGGCTCAGGCAATCCACTCACCTCAGCCTCCCAAATCGCGGGATTACAGGCTGAGCCACCGAGCCCGGCTCTCAAATATCATTTAAACATATAGCCTATATAATGTAATATTAATGTTATTAAGTTTTATGAAATATTTGAAATTAGTTGGTATTTTTCATGTATAACCCATCTCAATTTGAACATTAAATATCAATCAGAAATTCTTTACTTGTATTAGCTATTATAAAATTTATATTATTTATAGATTTACATACTCAAGTTGCTTCTAATAGACATATTTTTCAATGACTAAACAAAGTAAATAAAATGATTCTTCTTTGACATTTGCCTCCACCTGTGAACTTACCACATTTTAGGATAGATTGGACTTTGAAGAAAAGCATTCGAGGTTCAAAACTATATCTATGTTTTAACTAACTTGTTTTAACTCAGTATCTCTAATATTGACCTTAAAGAATATTGAATGAATTGAAATGTAAATCTAAGTTTCTTAATATCAACAATGCATTATTCATTTTGTTTCTTGCAGACTTGTAGCAAATTTACATAATTATATCTATTACAATAAAATTAGTTGCTGCTTGACTTCCTAAAATGTGTAAAAACTTTGTTATTACTTTGTATTAAACAAAGTTTAATGTCAATACATCTCTGTACTTGTCTAGTTAGGTCACAAACAAACTTTTTCTTTCTTTGGAGATTCAACTGTAGCTTGTTCATATTCAATGTGATAGTACTGACAAAACATAAACCACACTAACATTAACTCTTTTATTTAATTAATAAATATTTCACAAGTTTTCTTTTACTTTCAAAATTTCAAATTGGTGTTAGCAGAGTGAATATTTATAAAACTCTTTTAAATCTCTAAAACATATATTCAAATTTTCTTCTATTTATTTATTTCTATAATTTAATTAACCATAGATGATTTATTGCATTTGTATGTATATATTAAACAACTTAAGCAATAATATCTGTGCTTCATATTATAGAATTTGATTCAAAAATATTATATTCCATTTTCAATATATTTTACAGAGTGAAAAGTAGCAATAAGATAAATATTAGTCTCTTGTTTATATTTTCTGATACATACAGATTTTCTGCATAACAGCTGGTACACCAGCCATTTTCATTCACATGAGGCCAAAATTCATTCTTGACAGATATGTGATATTAAAACATATCTCTGATACAAATTTAATTATTTAACCCACAAATCACATTTTTTTCAAAAATTTGTCAAGTATTTTTAACACAAAATATTACGAAAGTGTTAATATGGTTATGTCTGTCTTATCATATAACTCATTTAAATTGAAAGCAAATAATTTTCAATTAAAAATTTTAAATTTGTTAAGTTGCCAAACTGTTAAAAATTTTATGATCTATGATAAGCAGTTTGGTGGCTTAGTGAAGAATTTTTACTAAGAATTTTTTCATCTTTTCCTCATAATTTTCTTAAAATGTATGACTAAAATATTGTTTTTGTTATTGTATATTATAGTTATTTATTATCTACATCTGTGATAGAATTTTTGATTTGTCAGCTTAGTTAGACTGAGTCTCTAGTTGTCTAATCAAACAATAATCTAGTTTCTATGGGGACATTTTTGCTGGTGAAATTAAAGTCATGAATCAGTTGATTTTAGCTAAGGGGAATTATTCTAGTTAATCTTTGACGGATGTGAATAAATCCCTACAGGTCTTAAAAACATGACCAAGTGACTAAAGTTTTTCTGATAGAGATAGAGAAGGAAAGAAAGAGAGATAGACACAAGAATGTTGACTGTGAACTGCAGTTTTGACCTGCACTTATCACTGTCTGCAGGTTCTAGCCTGCTAGTGATCTTTATTTCTGGGTAGCCTTTTCCACAGATGTTTAAAAATTCATTTTTTCTTCTAATTTTTAAAATTCACTTTAGATTTACTGAAAAGTTACAAAATTAGCCCAGAGAATTTTCTTACATCTCTCACTCCACATTCCCTAATGATAAGATCTTAGATAACTATGGTACAATTATCAAGAACAAGAAATTGGCATTAGTATAGTACTCATAACTAAACTATTTCTTATTCAGAATTCACCATTTTTCCCCCTCCAAAGCCCATTTCCTGTTCCAGGATCTCATCTAGGCTCTCACATTGCATTCAGTTGTTATTTCTCTTTAGTTTCCTTCAATCAAGGACCATTTCTCAATCTTTTCTTGTCTTCCACGACATTCATTCACACTTTTGAAGAATACTGACTAGTTATTTTGTATAATAGCCCCCAGCTTTGGTTTTTTTAAGTGTTTTTCTTTATTTTGTTTAATTTTTTTTAGCTTTAACTTTAGTGAGTACATGTATAGTTTCTTCACATAGGTACACTGCATGACCGTGAGGTTTGGCCTTTCATTGAACCCATTATCCAAATAGTGAGCACGGTAACCAACAGATAGTTTTTCAAGCCATGTCCCTCTTCTCTTTCCCCCCTTTAGGAGTTCCCAGTGTCTGTTATTCTCATCTTCATGTCTAGGTTTAACCTCCACTGATAAGTGAGAACATGTGATATCTGGTTTTCTGTTTCTGCAATAATTAGCCTAAACTAAAGACCTCCAGCTGCATCTTTGTTGCTGCAATGGGCTTAACTTTTTAGCTGCATAGTATTCCAGGGTGTTAGTTAACATCATATTAAATGGGAAGCATTCGCCCTAAAACCGGAGATTTCTTATTTTTTGTTTCTTTCTCTCTCAGTGCACACACATGCACAAACACACACACAAACACATACTCTGCTGTTTCTCTAATTGTACCCTGACTGGCATATCATCTGGAATTTTTTTGTTCATTTTTATGTAAGAATTCGAATTATTTTGAAGCTGACCAAAGTGCAAAGGCTCAGATCTTGTCAACAATTGCTTTACATTTTTGTGTTGGGTAGTTATAATTTTAGTCAACAGTTTGTCAATGCTTTTTGTATACCGAGAGGAATCTTTTCTCAAATTCACTATGTATTTGGAAAATATTCTCTTATTATTTTCACTTTGTTATACAATTAAAATTTTTCCCACAATAATCATAAAACTCTTTTGCATTGTTCTACTGTCACATATTCCAATTGCTATTTACAGTAAAATCTGTACTTACCTTCTTCTATTCACTTTTTGTCTTTAGGTTCCAATTTTTATAGTAACTTCTGCAGCACCATATGATTCTGCATCCCACAGTTGAATTAGTTTGTTAAAATAGAAAATAAATATATTTTTAAATTTAAATGTCAAATATGACTTACATAGGTATCATTGTAACTCATGATGTTTGCATAAAATAGTCAAATAAACACATTACAATGGTACATGTTTGCTTAAAAATTACTTGAACTGAATCAATTTATTCACATTGTGTTATGAGATGGTTATATGTCATAATATAGATGATGCAGATCCACTATAATACAACAATAATATCTACATGATTTTCTGGTGAAAATACATGTATTTCTAGAAAAACAATACACACTTATTTAATAAAATTTACATTCCTGCAGTTTTAAATTTAAATAAACCGCAATTAATAATTATGTTCTTCCATCACAGTAACTGCTTTTCAAGTGTTCAACAGAGGATTTAGGTCCACACCTTTAAGATGTTCAAAAGTAAAAGGAATATGTTGAAGTAAAGAAACTAAGAATTTGGGATGATTGAACTTGTTAAAAAAAACTAGAGGATTTAATATCTTGAAGTCTAACAAAGAGAATATTTAAAGAGAAAAGTCAAATCAAGCATTTTTAATTCTGCTAAGATATCTCAATAGACATAAATATGAATTGACTATACTTATGTAGAGAACAGTCAAATTTAAGGAGAAGGATGTCATCAAATTTGGTATGTGTTGAGGGGTGAGTTGAAGAGAAATAATATTAGTAAAAATGGTTAAGGAAATCTGTATTTGTAATTAGATTATAAGAGATAACTGAGCAAAGAAATTCGTAAAAGATAAATTATGTAGAAAAAGTTACTTTTCCTTTTTTATCTTTCTATGAAGGGAGGCTTCCTGATAAATAAAAGTTAATATCAATATTATTTCTCTAAGCCTTTTATTTAAAAGTTATTGCATCTTAAATATGTCCTTGGCTGACAGATTAAATGGACTCCTCATTAGTAACTGAGACATATAAATTTAAAACAGAACCATACAGTCATGGTTGGGTGAGGGAGTGGTCAGATATTCTGTGTTCTCAGAAAGACGCCTTGAGAGTATCACAGGCCCTCCCTTCTGATAATCAAGTCAACCCAGTTCCTATGATCAGTGTCAAGATAAACAGCAGTCAGAATCACCCTTCTCCCCACCACAGGCTTTTTGAAAGAAACATCTGACAGAGACTTCTAGTGTGGGACTCGGAAACCAATCAAAGCTCAGCTCTATCAAGGAATCAGAACTCAGCTGTGCCAACCAATCAAAACTAAATCCTTTCATTTGTATAAATGGACCTGACTGGAAATCTGGCAGGAACATTTGCTATAAAATTCAAATCTTCTCTTTGTTTTCTGGAATTCACTTTATTCCCATCTCTTCCAGTTTGCAAACCTCATGAGAATAAAATTTTTCCTACAAATTTCTTTTTAAAGAACTTTTTTTTACAAGCAACAATAAAAGAAATAAATGAAAAAGAAAGGAAAAAAAACAGCAAGAGAAAGAGTAAGAAAGAGTACAAAGAAATAAAAGTGGGAAGGAGGGAGAACAGGGAAAATAATTTTCTTTTAATTAACAGAAAAGTGCTGAAGTGTTATTTTTATGTGTTATAAACTGGAAAAGTGTTCAAAATGAAATAGATACTGAGATAGGCCATACATATACTTTCTCAGGTCCCAAGCAGTAAAGGAGGCAATTACTGTACAATTAAATGTCAGTGAACAGTAATTTCCATCCAAAGAGTATTAGTTACAATTAAGGGCATAGACAAGGCTCAATGAAAAAATCTAGTTCTATATGAGTGAATGCCTGGGAAAGAGAGATGGAAAATCATGTTTAACAGTCTCTGATTCAGACTTCTGTATTTTCCTAAAGTGGGAAAATGTGAGGAGGAGGCATCAATAGCCAGATTATGAAATCAAATGCCCGTGAGTACAAGAGCTTTTCCAGAACCAAATGGAATACCTAAAGGCTAAAAATTGAATGAAGATGTGCTCTCAGAACAAAAGAAATTATGTCTGGTGAGAGGTTGTTGGGTACAACATATTTGAATTGAAACTGTGATTTATCTTCCCACTCTTTATCATAACAGTTTTCAGGATAATTGCCCCCATTCAAAAAGTGAGTGATAATGACAAAAGAAGTTTCAGGAGGTTTATGCAATGATGTTGGGTAAAAAAGGCAGGAACAAGTACTGCAAATGACAGATAAAAATATATTTCTCAAAATGGTTTTGAGTGAAATAGGAGCAATGTTTAGAGAAAACAATTCCATAATTTCAAAGAAATTTCAGGTTTTAAAAAAATTCTTGAAGAAAAAAACATGACCTCAAAATGTGATTCTAAGAAAAGAGAAAGAGATGAAAAGAAGCAGAGTTTAAATATATAAATATTTATGTAAAAATAAAAATTTAATGAAGTGTTGAATGATAGATTAGGAACAATAAAGTATATGTGACTATAATACAGCTAGAATAATTAAGGAAAAGACAGAGGAAGTTATACAGTTTTAAAAGGGGAGGAGAGACCCAGAAAATACTTGTGGGTTTGATAACAGATGTCAAAGACTACAGACATAAAATAAATGCAAAACTGCTCTTCTTTGAGAAGAAAGACATATGTGTTTAAAGGTAGAATAATGCCAGAGGAAATGGAGTAAGGACCTCCAAATAACTTCTCAATAAAAGTAATGAAGATATTGTCAAAAAATGGCATAATTAATTTTTCAGAAGTCAATAAGTTAACTAAAATATGCCATAACCTTGGAGGCATTTATTCAGAAAATATGGCTGAATCTAGGTAACATACAGTTTGTGGCATTGTAACCTTTTTTTTTTTTTTTTTTGAAAGCAGGATTTATTGAGAGGACAGAAAATCTCCCACAGTGGGAGGGGATCCCCCAAAGGGGTTGCCCCATTGTATCCTTTTTTAATGCCCATTTCCCTGTCTTCAACTCTGGAATACCTTTGAAAACCAACAATTCACAATGGTGATAGCAGCCTAGAAGCCGATGGAATGTACAGAACAGATTTAGAGCTCCTCCAAAGTGCCCTTCTCAGAAAGTGGTCATTATTTAAGCTTTCTATTGCCATTTCCTGGAACACTTCACTCACCAGGCTTGTAGTTATTTGACTCAGTAATCATTCAGTGCTAACCAATAGTCTTTACCTCAGGTGTGCTTGCTGAAAAACAAGAAGTGTCAATTGAGTAACATTGCAGCTACCTGATGTGGAGATAAAATTTGGGCTAAATGTTAGGCTGACAAGTATTTAAAAGAAAAAAATGGTAAGGAAATGTTCACAGGGGGCTTTACAAAGCTTCGATAAATTTTAATTTTTCAACAAAAACATAGGAGAAATCATGTATTATTTGCCGTTCTGTGCCTGATTTACTTAACTTAGCAAATTGTTCTCCAGGTTTATTTATGACCAAATGACAAAAATTTTCTTCCTTTTTAAGGCTGAATAAATTTTTGTTGTGTGTATACACCCATTTTCTCTATTCATTCATCTGTATGGACCCTTAAGTTAATTTCAAACCTTGGCTACTGTGGATAATACCGCAATGAAATTGGGATTTCAGCTCTTTCTTCAACATATTGTAGTTCCATATAATATATACTCAGTAGTTGAATTGTCAGATCATATGGTAGTTCCTTTATCTGTAGTTTCTCTAAGACATTGGGACACCTCCATAGCATTTTTTAAATAATGGCTGTGCTAATTTACATTTTCACTAACAGTATACAAAGGTTCCCTTTTCCCCATATCCTTGCCAATAACCTTTCGCCTATTTGAGGATAGTCATTCTAACTGGTATGAGGTGTTATCTCATTATGGTTTTAATTTGCATTTCCCTAAAAATTGGTGGTGATGAGGATTTTTTCATGTCCCTGTTAGCCATTTGTGTCTTTTGAGAAATGTCTGTTTTGTTACTTTGCCCTTTTTTAATCAAGTGCTTTTCTTATTCTTGAGTTGTTTGAGTTCCTGATATGTTCTGGATCTTAGACCCTTATCAGATGTATGGTTTGAAAATATTTTCTTCCACTTTCTGGTTTATCTACTCACCCTGTTAACTGTTTCTTGTGTCTTGTAGAAGCTTTTTGGTCTGATACAGTCTTATTTATATATTGTTACTTTTGTTACCTGTGCTTTCAATGTCACATCCAAAAAGTTACATATTAGAACAGTGTTGTGAAAATTTTTGTCCTGAGTTTTCATCTAGTAGTCTTATAGTTTCAGGTGTTATCATAAATGTTTAATCCATTTTGAGTGTACTTTTGCATATGATGTGAAATAAGAAACAAATTTCAATTTTCTTTCTCTTTTTTGAATCTGGATCTCACTTTGTTGCAGTGGTATGATCATGGATCACTGAAACCTGCAGCCTCAACCTCCTGGGCTCAGGTGATGCTTTTGCCTCAGCCCTTCAAATACCTGAGATTGCAGGCATGCACTACCACAACTGGCTTTTTTTTTTTTTTTTTTTTTTCTTGTAGAGAGAAGGCCTTGCTATGTTATCCAGGCTGGTCTTGAACTCCTGGGATCATGCAGTTCTCCTGCCTCAGCTTCTTAAAGTTCCAGGATTACAGGCCAGAGCCGCCATGCCCAATTACAATTGTATTTTTATGTGAATATTCCATTTTTCAAGCATAATTTATTGAAGAGACTGACCTTTCACCATTGTGTGTTCATGGCAACTTTGTTGAAAGTTAATTGGACATAAAGATATGGGTTTAATTGTGGGCTTTTCATCTATTCTATTGGTCCATGAGTCTATGCTAGAACCATGACATTTTAATTACAACAGCTCTAAAATATATTTTGAATTCAGGGAGTGTAATGCCTTCAGCTTTGTTTTTTGTTTGTTTGTTTTGCTCAAGATTTCTCTGACTACTGGGGTGATTTGTGGTTTTATACAAGCTATACATATATATGAAAAATACTGAGATTTTGATAGGGATAACATTGAACATATAGATTGCTTTGAGTAGTATGGACAGTTTAACAATATTAATTCTTCCAATTTATAAAACTGAAATATATTTCTATTTATTTGTGTTTTTGTCAACTCATTTCAGCAGTGTTTTATCTTTTTCAATACAGAGATCTTTAATTTCCTTGGTTAAATTTACATCTAGGTACTTTTTTGTAGGTGTCACTACTGTAATTGCAATTGCTTTTTTTTTTTAATTTCTCTTTCAATAGTTCATTAAGTGTATAGAAATACTACTGATTTGTTAATATTGATTTTGTATCCTGAAAATTTATTGAATTTATCAGTTGTAACAGGTTTTTTTTTTGGTGTAGGCTTTAGATCATATAATTATAATCCAGAGTTATCACTAAAAATCTCAAAAACAGTATAACAAATAACAAAGAAATTAAAATGGTACATTACAAAATGTTTAACAAAAAAGATAGTAATGTAGTAATGTAAAAACAAAAAAATTACATGAGACATGTAGAAAACAAATAGCCTAATAAAATATTTTAACTTGACCTTAGTTTATTAAATGCAAATGGGTTGCACAATCTAATAAAAAAGCAGAGATTGATAGAACAATTTTAAATAATGATGTAAATATATGACTATATATTGAATGGGAGAAACACAGTTTAGGGCAAAGACACAAATAGATTTAAAGTGTGGGAAAATGTATCATGCAAATTGTAACAGAAAAGAGTTGCATAACTATACTAAATGTCTTTTTAGACAAAATAAACATTCAGACAAAAATTGTTACTGCATGCCATCAGGACATTGTAAGATAATAAAAGTGTCATTCATACAAGAAGATTAACTGTTTGTAAGATATACCATGCACCTAACAACAGAGCTCCAAAATAGATAAAGGTACAGAATTTAAGAGAAGAATAAAGAGAATTCAGATGACTGTACAAGATGGCTGATGAGAAGCAGCTCATGTGAGTCCCTTCTCTGGAGTGAATCAAAATAGAGAGAGTGCTGCAACACTGAAAGAGAGAGAGGAGACCAGCAGTATAACATAACACACAGCTCACCAAAGAAGCATTGGAATCCACCGTGTGCAATGAAGAGAAAAATCAATCAGCCTGGATTGGAGCTAGGCAGGCTCACCTAGATCACTACACAAACCATGAACAGACTCTCGACACCAATGAGCGATATGAGTGAGAAAAATTCTGTCGTTCTGTGCTCCTGCCACAGACTTAGAAGTTCCCTTGAGACTTGCTGGAGCCCAGTCTTTCATTAGAAACTGTTATACTGATAAGCACACTCTGCAGAAACCAACATGGAGCAGTCCTGGCAACAAAGCCCTGAGTCTCCAGCCACCATTTTCTAAGAACTTAACCCTATGGGCAGTTGCATTCTGGCTGGTCTGGCTCCGAAAGTCCTTCATTTGCACAAAGGGCAAATTCCACTGTGGCAGACTGTTTCTTTCTGGGGTAGGATGTGATGAGAAGACCTGGGACTGGCTGTATTTTGACATTCAGAATGTAGATTGAGAAAAAGGTGGGGAAGCTGGGTGGGACTTTTACCCCAACAACCCTGCACTCTCTGTGTGAACTCTTCTGGGTTGCTCCTGTAAAATGTGGCAGCATCACCCTATTGGTCAGGGGATGCCATCCCAATTCCCACTGGGGTAGCCAATTGTGCACGCAGGTGGGTCCTGAAGTACTTTCCCCCCACTCTCTCTGAAATCTCAAAATAGACAGGGAACTTTGGTCATTCTCACAACCTTGTCCATCATCTGTGTCTGCTAATGTACTTCCTTAGGGAAACACAAGACAAGTAGAAAGGTCACCATTGCACCCGAGTCACTCCAGCAAGAACCACCTCCTGGCCAGAGGTCGACTAGCACAGCCCATTACACCTGTATGATACCTCAGCTCTTGGAAAGGCCTGATCTCAGACACCAGGTAATGCCACTATTTAAGCCACCCAGAATGCCATGAGCCTGTGTACATA
The DNA here is from genome assembly GCA_963574415.1 of Tarsius wallacei. Classification (NCBI taxonomy): domain Eukaryota; kingdom Metazoa; phylum Chordata; class Mammalia; order Primates; family Tarsiidae; genus Tarsius; species Tarsius wallacei. The sequence continues at coordinate 10,154 of CAUYQG010078843.1, read as the reverse complement.
CCCAGCAGAGCACCCCCATAGTTGGCAATTGAGAAACTCACCACACTAAGGTTATATACAACGAGGGAAATCAACAGTCTATGTCATTCCCTGCCAAGCCCTTTTGAGTGTGTGCTTGCACTTTCTACTGTGAAATCAGTCCAGTTTAGCTCTACCTTACACCCCCCCTCCGCCCTCAGGAGATTAAAGCAAATCTCATGTCACTGCATATCTTGCACACTAGTCCATAGTGTGAGGCATTGGAGAGCTTCTCCAGAGGGTCCTCCAAAGATGTTTGTAACCAAGTCTCAGATCCCAAGCCCTGTGCCTTCACACTACTGGATCCCTTGCAGGCACTCCCCAAATCTAGTCCAAATTGTGGCAGCCCCATAGAGCAGTTAGACCCAGAAGAACAGCAGGACTCATAGCCATCAGGCCCTCAAAGATTACCACTTCCAGGAGAATGGAGAGTGCATCACATCAGGGCAGCAACCTCAGGGACAAAAAAATAAAAAGTCAGAGTACAGGCTTCTCTGTGTCACAGATATCCTATCCCGAGGGAAGTTTCTTTCAGAAGAGACTCAGACACAGTGCTGGGTTAACCAGAGGAAGGCTGTCATTTTGCCCCAGCAGTTGAGCAGTCCAGTTGCATCTGAAGGGTTGTGGATAAGGGAATTTCTTCACTCATACACCTACAACCACTGACTTTTGCCTCTCTAAAGGAAGCTCAGTATGAGTGCATTTGTTTTTTTAAAGTTGCGTGGTACAATTCAGTGTTAAGTAAATGAACGGTCATTGTGCAGATAATTGTGTGGTACAATTCAGTGTTAAGTAAATGAACGGTCATGGTGCAGATAAAGTTTGGGCCTCACTTGGTCCCCACTTCACATGGTTTGAGATCAGGTACACTTACTGATGAGGTGTGCCTCCCCTCCCTCCTCTGGCTTTTTCCCACTACTGCCAATCTCTTTCTTATAGTATTATGGTAATTGTTCAGGGTCTGCTATTCACAAAAGCAAAAACATGGAAACAACTGTGCTTCCCATCAAAAGAGGACTGGATTAAAAAAATGTGGTACGTATGCATGATAGAATATTACACAATCATAAAGAAGGACATAATTATGAACTTTGCACCAACTTGGATATTCTTCAGAGTCTATAAAGCTGAATGATCTATCACAAAAACAAAGAACTGAGTACCATACATTCTCACACATAAGAATGCATTTGTTGACGCCCTTTCAAAAGCATTCTGGAGCAACAAAAACCCCATGGGAGGGAGACCTTTCTGGCTCAAAACAGCACAAGGACTGGCATGCTAATCCTGCCCTATAAGAAATGTGAAGATATCTATAGATAGACAGAGATGCTTGTCTGATCTGAAAATTTGAAACAGGACAGGGGTATAATGGGAAAGCAAATTCCTTTCCCAGTCAGCCTAGTAGTAGAACTGAGGTGATCCCCTCAACCCTGCTTAAAACCTCAGTGAACTTCACTAGGAGATCTCTCTACTGCCCTCATCAGGGCTGAGACTTCATCCCACTCTAGGGATATTGCAGTAACCATCTGCTCCGTCTGCAATCAGTTTGCACCCATAGGTGCCTCCTATGGCCTGAAGACTGAATGGTTCAAAGTACAGAAAATATACTGGGGGAATTATAAAAAGAGAGTGCACAACACTTTCAGGGAGAAAGATAAGCTTTAAGAGCCCTTTGGCATTCTAGCCCCTCAGGAGACAGGGAACCAGTGTATGCACACAATAATTGCAACTACAAGAAGCATCTGAGACATTTATCACACAAAGATTCTCTATTACCAAGGAACCCATACAGCACCTGTAACACTGAAAGCACCAGAGCCAAAGCTAGATGAGTATAAACCATAACGTTAAAGTCACATCCCTGAAGGAGCAAAAACTTTATATCAAAAACAGATCTAAAAATAATAAGAATAAATAGTCTACCCAAATAAGAAAGAACCAGAAAAATAATTCTGGCAATATATTTTTTAAAAAAAGTTTTTCAACACCCCCAAAGACCACAATAACTCTTCAGCAATGGACCCCAACGAAAATTAAATCTTTGGAATTCCAAAGATAGAATTCAAAATGCTGACTATGAAATTCTTCAATAAAATGCAAGAGAAAGTAGAAAAACAGCATAAAAAAATTAAAAACTACTCAGGGCATGAATGAAAAGTTATCCAAAGAGCTAGCAACAAAAACAAACAAACAAACAAAAACAGACAAACAACAAAAAAAACTGAACTTCTGGAAATGAAAGAATCATAAGGAAAGTATGAATTGCAATGGAAAATTATAACAGTATACTAGAACAAGCAGAAGAAAGAATGTCAGAACATGAAAATAAGGCTTTCAAATTAACCCATTCAGACAATCACAAAGAAAAAAAAAACAAAAGAGTAGAGCAAAATCTCTAAGAAGTGTGGGATTATTTAAAACATTCAAACCTAAGAATTATAGTTGTTCTGAGGAAGTAGCGAAAGCAACAGGTTTGGAAAATCCGTTTGAGGGAATAATTGAGGAAAATCTTCCTGGACTTGCCAGAGGTTTAAATATACAACATGCCTAAAGAACTCCTGAAAAATTCCTTGCAGAAAGATAATCTCCAAGGCATGTAGTCATCAGGCTATGCAAAGTTAATCTGAAGGAAATAATTCTAAGAACAATGAGACAAAAGCACAAAACAACTTGTAAAGGTAAACCTATCACAATAACAGCAGGCTTCTCAGCAGAAACCCTATTAGCCAAAAGGAGTTCAATCCCTTCAAACAGAATAACCATTAAAATATACACCGGGGAAAGGATATCTTATTTAACAAATGGTGCTGGGAATATTGAATAGCTATATGCAGAAAAATGAAACTTGATTCCTATCTCTCACCATGTACAATAATTAACTCAAGATGGATTAAAGACTCAAATATCAGATTTGAACCCATGAAAATCCTGGTAGAAAGCCTAGGAAAAACTCTTTAAGACATTTTCCTAGGCACAGAATTTATGGCCAAGACCTCAAAAGCAAACACACCAAAAACAAAAATAAGCAAGTGGGGGGGTTTAATTAAACTAAAAAACTTCTGCAGAGCAAAATAAAAATCAACAAAATAAATAGACAACCTATCAATGGGAGAAGATATTCGCAAGCCATACTTCCAACAAAGACTAATATCCAGAATCTACAAAGTAGTCAATCAAATCAGAAAGAAAAAGCAAATAACCCCATTAAATATGGGGAAATTACTTAAACAGACATCTCTTATAAGACGATATACAGCCGGGCTTGGTGGCTCAGCCTGTAATCCCGCGCCTTTGGGAAGCTGAGGTGAGTGGATTGCCTGAGCCCGCGGGTTCAAGACCCGCCTGGGCAACTTGGCGAGACCTCATCTCTACAATAAATCAAAAAAATCAGCCGGGCGTGGTAGCGCGCACCTGTAATTCCAGCTACTCGGAAGGCTGAGGCGGAAGGATCGCTGGAGCCCAGCAGGTCGAGGCTGCGGTGGCCGGGAGTGGCCACTGCACTCCAGTCTGGGTGACAGAGTGAGACCCCAACTCAAAAAAAAAAAAGAAGATATACAAATGGCCAACAAATATGAAAAAGTGCTCAACATCACTAATCATCAGAGAAATGCAAATTAAAACCACAATAAGATAACAACTTACACCAGTGTGATTGGCCATCATTAAAAAAAAGAAATAATAGATGTTGGTATGGATGTGGTGAAAAGGGAATGTTTACACGCTGTTGCTGGGATTACAAATTAGTGCAATCTCTACGGAACTCAAAATGAAGATTCTTAAAGAACTAAAAAAAAGTAGATCTACCATTTGATCCAGCAAGCCCACTATCAGATATTTACTCAAAGGAAAAGAGATTGTTATAGAAAAATGACACCTGCACTTGTATGTTTAGCACAGCACAATTCACAATTCCAAGAATGTGGAATCAACCTAAATGCTTATCAACTGATCAGTGGATAATAAAGATAATGTATGTAAATACAATGGAATACTATTCAGCCATAAAAAAGAGTAAAAAAGAGTGAAACAACAATTTTGTAGCAGATAATTCAGAGGTCAGAAAAATCATAATATAATTTATAGACTGCTATGCTAATTGTAATCAATATTTAGTTTCTATTTATCTATTCTGTTGTGGGATTTTTTTATGTCAGTATAAAATGTCCTCAATATGAACACAGATAAAGTATTTGTTTTTTTCCCCTAATTTCTTTCTTTCTTTTTTGTTTTATTTTCTCAGACAAGAGGAGATAAAAGGAGTTTTAGAGTATTATTCTTAAGAGACTTAGACTGAAGAATATTGATTAACCTGTGGAAGGACAAATAGCTAATAAGTAATAAAGCTGAGATGTCAATCTAGAAACTATCTGACATTATGAAAAACTGCATAAACATCTCACCACTATTTCACCTACAGGAAAGTGAAATGGCTTAACATGACAGCTACTGCACAAATTTCATCATATTTCTTGTTGTATTTCAAAACAGATAGGTGATTGTTTTGATAGCATCTTCCAACCTGAGTGTAGAAAACACTTATCTTTATGATGGTACCAATACTGTGATTCACCCAGCCTTGCCAAGACCACTTGAGAGTCATGAAGCAGAACTATAAAGCACAAAAGTAATTTTTTGAGCAACAAAAAAGTAAATGAATAGACACTTCATAGGAATGCCAGAAGATCAGGGACAGCATATTACACAATACACTATTAAAATTGCCTTTTGGAGTTCTAAAATAAAATGTAGCTGATATAGTGCACATGATTTTAATTTAATAATACATTGAACATAAAGTCTATAACAAACCAGAACCATCTTATAATATAAAATATATGAATATGTTTGTATTTTATTTTATGTAATAAAAATGTTACAATAAAATAGTGAGCAATATTAGAGATTTTGTTAGTAAATAGAAATAATTTATTATGTATGCATAAAATACTTTTCCCAGCTTATTTAGTTTTGCATTAAAATAATCTGTTAATAATGGAGTTCTCCAATAAACTCTCTTGACATAGTGATATGTGCAATGTAAGTATAAATCAATTCTGAAAACCATGCTAAGAAAGACTAAAGAGCAAAGGTTTACAGGCTTGCCTGTGCAATTATTTATGGGTGAATTGTTTATGTTTCAGCAAAAGAAAATAACAAACCTTTCAGAAGAAAACTGAACCTATTTATATTTCTGTCCTCCCATTTTAACCAGAGGCTAGGGAATGTTTTAACTTGAAATTTTGGTACTTAAAAAAAAATCAGACATAAATATTCACTTGAATAGATTTTTAGATGTATACATGGTCAGTTTGGTGCAAAAATTGCCAAGTTTCTATATTCATGCTCAGATTTCTGTGTTATGTTTCATTCTTTTCAGGATTAGAAGTTAATATGGAACTCTGGTAGATTGTAATGAAATAATATCACAACAAAGAGAGTAAATGCAAAAAAGATTTTGGTACAGGGTGTGCATTCAAAATATTGTGATACCTTCAGTATTCTCATTTGCACATTTTATACTAAGCACACTAGGATTCTGATGTATCACATCTAGAGAGATGATACTGCAATAACCATGTCATTAGTCATCAACTTTTGTATTATTAATATATCAATATACTAGCATAATTAAAATATAGTAACTATTATGGACATTGCTACTATCTCTTCCCAAAATTCATAAAGTAATTACCTAATCCCCAATTTGATAATATTTGGAGGTGGGGCCTTTTGGAGGTTATTAGCTTTAGATGAGTTCATGAGGGTGGTTCCTCCATGATAGGATAGGTATATGTTGAAGAAGATGCAGAGAGACTAAAGTTTTCTCTCTTTCTCCATCATGTCAGGATACAGCTTGAAGGTGTCCATCTATGAACCAGGTAGAGGGTCTTCATTAGAAATTGAGCCTGTTGGTACCTTGATCTTGAATTTTCTGTTCTCTAGAAATGTGAGAAATAAATGTTCATTGTTTAAACCACCCAGTCTATGGTATTTTGTTACAACAATACATTAGTTATTGTTGTAAATAAGCTCTGAAATATTTTAATGTCATTCCTCTCTTATAAGTTATTTGGAATGAAGTTGATCCGGTGTGTATAAGAATAGGAAACTAATATTAAATTATGATTTGTAGTTAATATCTTGGACTTTGGGGGACATTAGGTAATAACTCCACATAACAAGTAATGTTTGGAATATATAAAGGAAAGAAGTATCAACGTTTTTAGCATCACACACTTAATATCCCATTCCATGATGAGGGAAAGAGAAGTTTACCTATAAAACAGTAACAATCTAAGATTCAGAGAGTTGATGCAATTCTCCAATATATATCTCACCTGTATTTTTAAGCAAATCTAAGCATTGGCATAAGTCTGTATGTTTCCAAAGCTCATATTCAATCAACTTCCTTCACTTCCAGACTTGCTTAAATAAACTGTCTACATTTCCCTTAAAAAAAAAAAAAAAAAATGCAAGAAAGCAAAGAAACAGGGTAGTGCAACCCATTCACACAAAACAAACATTCAACTGAAACTCTTTCTAAGGGAGCAAAGGTACTAGATTTAACAGGAAAACATAATAACGGATAACATAAATAAGTTCAAAGAATAAAAATATTGATTATTTAAAGAATTAAAGGAAAATGTGAAAATAATGCCAGACCAAATAAAGAAAACTAATGGAGATCAATATTATAAAAGAAAACTGAATGAAAAGTCTAGAGTTGATAAGTACTGATATTAATACAATCAGTAGAAATTATTTAATCTGAAAACCTGAATGAAAAAGAAAAAAAGCAAAATGTGAACCAAAGACCTGAAGAATACTAGGAAATGTAGTGAGAGTAATAGAAAGAGGAGAGAAAGATAAAGGGATAGAACATTATTTGAAGTAATAAGAGCTAAACACATCCCAAATCTTATGAATGAAAAACATTTATGTGCACATTCAAAAAACGACAGGTAGAATAACCACAAAAAAACACACACCTGTACATATGAGGTGTGACAATTAAGTTCACGAACTACTCGTGGAAAAAAGAGCTGCATACCTCATTGCTGAATGTCATCACTATGATCACCTTTGAAGCACTCCACTTGAAAAGCTATGTACTGAGGCCAAAACGTAGAAGTCTGAATTAGAGCGACAAACAAACATTACATTTCTCGTTAAATTTGGCAAGAGTGGAAGTGAAATTAGGGACATATTGGTCCAAGTTTATCTGGCAATGCCATGAAGAAAATGGCAATACACAAATGAATTAAATATTTTCCTGGGGGGAACAGAAAGTATCGCTAATAAAAGAGAAGTCAAGACGGCCAGTAATGAGCAGAACTGATGAAAACATTGCAAAAATTCATCGCACTGTATGCCAAAATTATCGATTGACTGTGAGAAGCATAGCAGACCAAATAAACATTTATAGAGAAACAGGAAAATCTTAACTGAAAATCTTGGCGTGAGAAAGGTGTGTGCAAAAATGGTCCCAAAGGAACTCTTGTATCACAACAGTGCACCAACTCACACAGCACTATCTGTGAGGGAGTTTTTTAGCCAGTAAACAAATAACTGTATTGGAACACACACCCTACTCACCCGACCTGGCCTCCAGTGACTTTTTTCTTAACCCAAAGATAAAGGAAATATTAAAAGGAAGACATTTTGATGACATTCAGGACATCAAAAGTAATATGATGACTGCGCTGATAGTCATTTCAGAAAAAGAATTTGAAACTTGCTTTGACAGGTGGATGAGGTACTGGCATCAATGTATAGCTTCCCAAGAGGAGTACTTCGAAGGTGACCATAGTGACATTCAGCAACGAGGTCCGTAGCACTTTTTCTAGAATGAGTTCATTAATTTAATTGTCAGATCTTGTATCATAATAAAACTTTTGAAAGACAAAGATCTTGATAGCAGCAAGACAAAAATGACATACTTTGTATAGGGGAATAGCAATATGATTCTGACTCATTGTTTCATATTCATGTATCTTTATATTTTATGTATGTATTTATGACCCTGTTTTCAATTTTTGTACTTGCTCTTTTTTCCTATTAACTTTTATTTTGCTAAACTTTAAAAATGTCTCTGGATTTTCGCTACGCAATTCTATTTTACAGTGCAGTGTATTTACTTTAATATATATATGTATGTTTTTGTCACAATATATTTTTAGAATGAATTATCTGCCAAATTAGTTATGACAGTATTGAAAATGAAGAGATCAAGAATAGGGCCTTAGTAAAAATTATTTCAAATTATTTTTACCTACAAGAAAACAGGTGTCTTTCACAGTATCCATTCGCACCTCACATCTTTTCACTAGTCTATGCTAGCGTCTACTGCACCCTAGGTGCAGACATGCTGGATCTGATATTAGAATAAAAAGGTTGAAGGAGCTACATTGTGCCACAATTAGGCCACCGATACCAAAAGAAGTGATAGCTAACAGTAACAGAATAGATGGTAGAATAGAAAAACAATTAATATATGTTGACACCTGTAGACTAGTTTCAGGAATGGAGGGGCTTGCTTACCTAACTAATCTTCTTCTAAGTTTCCTATAGAATAAGGTCTACTAGAATGATGTAAGTGGCTAGTGACTGAAAGTATATAAAATTAAGTGGATCTCTATTTGCAATAGCAAAAACATGGAACCAATCATGCTCCCCATTGAAACTGGACTGGATTTTTTTTTTAAAAAGTGGTACATATATACCATGGAATATTAGTCATGAAGAAGGAGAAAACTATGGACTCTGCAGCAACTTGGATTGATTTGGAATTTATCATACTAAGTGGTCTATCACAGAAACAAAGAACTAAGTCTATATTCTGTCAAGCCATGGTAAGGCTCTATGAAACATGAGTTTGCAAGGAATTAGTGTCACAACATGTTTTGTTGATTGGTGTGTCCATTGTGCTTGAAAGCGGTGAATGTTCTCACTCATAAACGGACCCTGAACATCTATCATAATACTACAAGAAAGGGATTGGCAGTAGCAGGACGCTGCCAGAGGGATGGAGGGCACATAAAATCAATAAGGATGGCTAATCCGAATCCAGGCAAAGTGAGGGCCAATGGGAGGCCCAAACTTCACCTGTACCTAGACTACTTGTGTACCCAATCCTGACATGTACTCCACGTCTTTAAAATAAAATGTTTAAAAAGTGCGTCTAAATAGTGCAAAAATGGAAATGGAGATGGTCTCTCCAGAATTCCTCGTGACTCTGGCCTATATTTTGTCAAGTCTGTTTCACCTTTGAACTGCTGTCTCCTCCCAGTCCCACTTCCCTTCTCTGATACTGGTACTAATCTCCAATGAATACCTTGCATGTCAAACTCCTCAGTGTCTACTCCCAGAGAATTTAACCTAAACACAGTAATATAATTGCATACCTAGAATAAAGACTGGTCATATTACATCTAGAATATTGTACTCAATTTCAGAAACAATCTTTTAAAGAGTATAGTTTTAAGCTGGACAATAATGTCGTAACTGGTCACATGTTATTTTAATTTAAATATAATTATGAAAGTGAGTAAAATATTAAAAATCAGTTGTTTAATCACACTTGCCATATTTCAAACACTCAGCCACCACAAGTGACTAATGACTACCACACTGGAAAGTGCACATAGAGAACAGTTCCATCATCACAGACACAGCATGCACCATATTGAACAGTGCTCATAAAGATGGCATAAAACTCTGACCCAGATTATTACAGGATTTATCTTATATGGTGATGATTAAAAAAACAGACTGTTTATCAGAAGAAGGTAACTTTCACAAGAGGTCATGGTGAAGCTCTGTGAGATACGAGTTTACCAAGAATTAATTTCACAATTTTTTTTGTTGTTGATTTGTGTGTCCATTGTGCTTGAAAGTGGTGAATATTTCTTATTCTTCTTGATGCAAGTATGTTACTTACATGTTGATGGAAACACTACTCCTATGAATTACAACTTATATAAACTACGCCATGGATAACACTAATATGAGATAACAATATTCTGGAGAGCTTATAATATAATTTTTCAAGTTTCATGACCTACCAAAATAGGTAACATATCCTACTCTATGCAAATTTGTATATTTTTATTAAGTAAGAAATGTGATCTTTG
>CAUYQG010078832.1:0-11029 GCA_963574415.1 Tarsius wallacei | reverse complement strand
TTTGAGTTGGAGTCTCACTCTGTCACCCAGACTGGAGTGCAGTGGCCGCTCCCGGCCACCGCAGCCTCGACCTGCTGGGGCTCCGGCGATCCTTCCGCCTCAGTATTTATTTATTTATTGGAGTTGGAGTCTCACTCCGCCACCCAGCCTTGAGTACAGTGGCACCCTCATGGCCACCCTGGTGCACGCTACCACACCCAGCTAATTTTTGTATTTATTGTAGAGACAGGGTTTCACCATGTTGCCTAGGCTAGTCTCAAACTCATGGGTTCAGGCAATGCTCTCCCTTTGCCCTCCCAAAGTGCGGATTACAGGCTTGAACCATCACGCCTGGCCCACAGTTATTATTTTTAGTGATAATACTTCATAACATCCACTGTCTACATTTTTCAAGAATAGACTATATCTTCATTAATTTTAGTTACCTTGCTGTACAATAGATATTTGAAATGTAATTATGCATCTTTTGACCAACATCTCTCCGTCTCCCTAAACACCCAGCCTCTGACAGCCATTGTTATACTTTCTATACTCCCATGTGATCAACATTTTGAGATTTCACATATGTTACATCATGTACTATCTGTACTGTTTGTTTTTCTGTGATTTTTTTCTTATTGCATTTATGACCTTCCAGGTTTATTCATTATATATAGCTCATATATTCTTTGTCCTTTTAACTACTGATGGACACTTAGGGCATACCGTATCTTGGATATTGTGACTAATACTGCAATAAACTTAGAAATGCAGATATTCCTTTTACATACTGATTTCACTTTCTTTAGATATATACCCAGTTGTGAGACTATTGGTCTAGAAGTTCCATTTTTTTATTTTTCTGAGAAACTTCCGTACTATTTTCCATAATGGCTGAACAAATTTTCATTTCCACCATTAATGTATAAGGGTTCCTTTTTCTTCATGTCCTCTTCAGCATTTGTTGTCTTTTGCCTTTTTGATAATAGCAATTCTAACACATGTGAGGTGATATCTCATTGTGGTTTGATATGCATTTCCCTGATAATTAGTGATGTTGGACTTTGGGGGCTTTTAAAAAATATACCTGCTGTTCATTTGTATGTCTCCTTTTGAAGAATGTCTGTGTAGATCTTTTGTCTAGTTTGTAATTGAGTTGTGTTTTTTGGTATTGAATTGAGTATTTTATATATGTTGTATACTCATTCTTTGTCAGATACATAGTGCAAAAATATTTTGTTTTATTCTGTAGCTTGTCTTCTTACTCTGTTGATGACTGTTTCCTTCTCTGTGCAGGAGACTTCTAGCTGGATGTAATCTCATGTATCAGTTTTTGCTTTTGTAGTCCACGGCTTGGAGATCTTAACGAAAACATTCTTGTTAAGACCAACGTCATGAAGCATTTCTTCTAAGTTTTCTTCTAGTAGTTTCATAGTTTCAGTTCTCACATTTAGGTGTTTAACCCAACTTGAGTTGATTTTTGGATATGGTGAAAAATAAGTTTCTAATTTAATTTTTATGCATATAGGCATCCAGTTATTCCAATGCCATTTATTGAAGAGGCTGTCCTTTCTTCATGGTGTGCTCTTGGAAATTTTTTTAAAAATTAGTTGATTGTGAATACATGGAATTATTTTTTTGTTTAACTTTTTTTATTTTAAAGATGTGGGATACAATTCAGGGTTAGGTATACAAACGTTGATTATGCAGGTATCCTTGTTAATGAGGTGTGCCCTCCCTCCCTCAACTGCCAATTCCACCTCCCCTCCCCTGGCAGTTTCCCAATACTGCCAATCTCTTGATAATTGTTCAGGAACATATGGTACTCTGTTCTTTGTGTGATAGATCACTGAGTTGATCGATTCTTAATTCATCGAAGTTGCTGTGAAGTCCATATGTTTGTCCTTCTTTATGGCTGCATAATATTCCATTGTGTATATGTACCACTTTTCTTTTAATCCAATCCACCTTCAATGGGCAGCATGGTTGGTTCCGTTTTTGCTATTGTGAATAGAGCTGCAACAAACATATGTGTGCAGGTATCATTTTTGTAGAATGATCTAATTCCCTCAGGTATATTCCCAATAGGGGAATTGCAGGGTCATATGGAAGGTCAATTTCTAGCTCTTCCAGAAATCCCCACACTGTCTTCCAAAGAGGTTACACTAGTTTGCATTCCCACCAGCAGTGCAGAAGCATTCCTATTTCTCCGCATCTGTTGTTGTTTCCTTTATTAATGATGGCCGTTCTTATGGGGGATAGGTGGTATCTCAATGTGTTCTGGACTCTCTGTTCTGTTCCACTGATCTTTGCATTTGTTTTTTGTAGAGAGTATTTGCAAAAGCAAAAGTGCATTGCTTTATTTTTTGATTATATTTATTCTAATTTTTCCCATTAATTGGAAAATTACATATTCTATAGTGTAACCGGCAAGGATTCAACTCAGTATTCAAAGTTCTTAGAAATTTCTGTGACTTTAAATGTTATTTTGACTTTTATAAAGAATTTTTGAATATTTGTAACCAAGTGATGAGAAGAAAAAAATCGATGTCATTTACGAAGCCTGAAAATCTCCATGTACAAAATTTGTAATTCATGGACAACACCCTCAGATCCCCTCCCACTGTGGGAGCTTTTCTGTCCTCTCAATAAATACTGCTTTCTCAAAAAAAAAATTGTAATTCATGTAAGTCAATCCACAAATTACATTTGCAACTTTATAATTCTATTTTGTTCTGTTTACAATAGCACATACTCCTCTTTCTCACAATTACTTTTTGCCACTTGGTTCAAGGTAGAGTTTTTCAGTATCCTACTCACTTACCATATTCTCCCCTGATATCCAATCAGATGTTTCCCCTTTTCCCACTCTGCCTGTTAAGACAGGCTCCATTTTGTTGCATAATGAAAATATATATGTTTATATAAATGACTATTACTTCACTAAAAGTCTATCATTTGACAGATCCATAAACATGAGAGAGAGAAAATATTCAGACGGAAGTTTATCATCAAATTCTTGCCATTTGGTTTATTTGGCTTCAGCAATTTGAAGCTATATCTTGATGTGAATGGAGAATCGACTCTGTATAGCAAGTACATTCCATCACTGTGTTTGTAGATGTTAACATTATGTGTAAGTGATTCTCCCGTAGGAGAACAAACACAATCTTTTTAACACAACTAGAAAAATGACTACTTTCATAGATTCTTTTGTCTGGTCAGAAAAATGTCTGGAGATAAAACTACTATGAGATAATTGTTACTACGATAAGTGTAGGGATGACAGCTTAACAGTGATTTGAGAAAGAACAGATACGTATCTCCTTTAAGCAGATATAAGACATTGATATTTTTATCAGACATTTCCTGTAGTATTTTACTCAAAATGCACTCAGCTGTTAACTTTCTAGCCAGAAAACATTCACATCAATAAAGATAATCCCTGGGTACTTAAAGCCCACTTTAGCCACTGAACTACTGGGGACTTATTACTGGCCTAAGGTTCTGGGGTCTAATCTGTGGGATTTTGTACACCACTAGTGTTTTGGTTTCTTTTTTTTCCCAGTGGGAAAAATTAATTAAAGTAGAACTTCTTGGACCATGATGTATAATTAATGAATTCTATTATGAACGTAAAATACTCTACCATGCCTCACAGCTCAGTCATTTCAGCTTGTTGAATATATCATCAACAGCAAGAATTTTCTTTTGCCTTTATTTAGAGCAAAAAGACCATGTATAGGCAATGTGGAGCAACTCTGGATCCTGAATTTGTGGAAAGGGGAGCTAGAACAATGAGGATAACATTACGTTTTCCTTTGTCTTTATTTTCATTTTATTACCAAGATGTGGGATATAAGTAAGGGTTAATGACACAGGCAGGCTGCACACAGTGAAGTCTGGGTCTCCAACTTACCTCCACTTCCCCAGGTTTAGAACCAGGTACACTTTGTGTTGTTACATGCCCTGCCTCCTTCCCTTCCTCCCCTGGCAGTGCCCAGTGACTGCCACTTCTTTCTTGTGCTAATGTGACTAGTGTTCAGGGCCCATTTATGAGTGAAACCATATAGAAAGAAAATGTGGTACATATACACAAAGACAATGATTTGTTGAAGAAGGAAGAGATTTAGATTAAATTGAAATACATCGGGATCTGTAATGGATGGAGAGTATTTGTGATTTCTTTCCTATACGCTATCTTATTTATTTAGTAATCTATTATCCCCAAATTTTTAGGTGTAAGCATTTTCATTCAATACAAAATAATAATAATAATGTAAAGAGAAACTTCTCAATAGCGTATGTCATGTGAACTTCTATCACATTTCATGCCTAAGATGCTTGACTAATTGCAATGAGAACAGCAAATCTTCCAGCAGACTACTTGCGGTTAATAGGGTCCTGTTCCCCTCCACATGTTACTCTTGGCCTTTGGGTTTGTGGCTCCCACTGGAAAACTAATAATCCATTAAGTCACAGATGCAAGACTGCCACAAACAATTTGGAAGTCACAATGGTGCTATTATGTCACAATCCATAGAATCTTATAACAGAGAAAAATAGCTGTGCCCATTGGACCCAATTTTCAAAAACATAAAAAAGCTCATTATGATTTTTAATCATGATGACAGAGCAGAAGTGTGTGTAAAGATACACCTGCCATATGCCAGGACAAGAAGGCTAAGACCAGCTTACAGATATGAGTAGGATATAGATGGGTAAGGATATAGGTGCAGAAAAGATGGACCAAAAGGGAGAGACAGATTGAGAGAGAGAGAGAGAGAGAGAGAGAATTTACCAAGTGATAACACATTTTCTTTCTTTGACATATTTGCAGTAACGTTCACTTCTCATCACTCACCTTCCTGTTTCCAGTCATTACAAAATAATCCTCAACAATAGTCCTCATTTGAATAACATTAACTTATTTCAAAAATATACCCCTTACTATCATGCTTTTCTATAAAGCTCTTTTTCAAACTTCCTTTCACATAAAATTTAAAGGTTATAACACTTTCATACATATCGCTTACAAACGCTTCTAGAGATAGGTGAACTTGTCCACATTTGGGATTCCTGTGCTATTATCGAGAAATAAGAAATATGTGTAGAGGTTAGATCATACTCTAAGAATCTAATTCATTTTTTAAAAAATTAACAAATTTGTTTTTAACTTTTAAATTTTTTTATTGTAAAATTGTGGGGTACAATTCAGGGCTAGGTATACAAATATTCATTGTGCAGCTACCCTTGTCAATGAGGTGTGCTCCCACTTCCCCAGGCATATTTCAACTACAGTCAATCCCACCTCCCCACCCCTCCCCCACAGTTTCCCACTACTGTCAATCCTTTTCTTATAGTATTATGGTAGTTGTTCAAGGTATACTTATGAGTGAGAACATGTGATACTCAGTTCTTGGTCTCTGTGAAAGATCACTCAGTATTATGGACTCTAATTCCATCCAGGTTGTTGTTGCGCAGTTCATGCTTCTGTTGTCCTTCATGGCTGCATAATATTCTATTGTGCATATGTACATTTTTTTATCCAGTCCTCTTTTGATGATCAGCACAATTGGTTCCATGTTCTTGCTATTGTGAAAAATACTGCGAAAAACATACATGTGCAGGTATCTTTTTTATAAAGTGATTTCAGTTCTTCTGAGTAAATTCCCATCAGGGGGATTGTGGGGTCATCTGGAAGGCCGATTTTTAGAACTTTTAGGAATAATCACACTGTTTTTCACAGAGGCTGTACTAGTTTACACTCCCACCAACAGTGTGGAAGTGCTCCCTTTTTGCCACATCCTCTCCAGCATCTGTTGTTTTTTGAGTTATTGATGATGGCCATTCTGACTGGAGATAGGCGGTATCTCAATGTAGTTTTGATTTGCATCTCCCTGATGACTAGTGAGGCTGAACATTTTTTAATGTATCTGTTGGCTGCTCATATGTCTTCTTTTGAGAACTATCTATTCATATCTTTTGCCCACTTTGTAATGGGGCTGTTTTTTTGTTTTCGTTTTTGTTTTTTTCTTTTCAGCATGTTTGAGTTCCTTGTAGATCCTAGATGTTAGGCCTTTGTCAGACATGGAGTGGGCAAATATTTTTTCCCAGTCAGTTGGCTGTCTCCATGCTCTCTAGATGGTTTCTTTGGCTTTGCAGAAGCTTGTCAGTTTGATGAGTTCCCACTTGTCTATCTTATCACTTATGACATGGACACTTCGGGTTTTGATCAGAAATTGGTTGCCAGTTCCAATTTCCGTAAGAGTGTCTCCTGCATTTTCTAAGGTTCTTATAGTTTGAGGTTTTACATTTTGGACTCTGATCCATTTAGAGTTAATTTTTGTGTATGGGGGTAGGTGGGGGTCCTGTTTCAATCTTCTGCATGTGGTCAGCCAGTTTTCCCAGCACCATTTACTGAATAGGTTCTCGTCTCCCCAGTAGTTGGTGGTAGAGGCTTTGTTGAAGATGAGTTGGTTGAGAAATTGTGGTTTTGCTTCTGGAATCTTAATTCTATTCCATTGGTCTATATGTCTGTTCTTGTACCTATACCAGGCTGTTTTGATTATTGTAGTTTTATAATAAAGTTTAAATCCTAGGATTGTGATACCTCCTGTTTTTTGTTGTTGTTGTTGTTGTTGTTTTTTCCTGAGGATTGTTTTGGGTATTCTTGGTCATTTATGTTTCCATATGAATTCCTGTATTGTAGTTTCTAGGTCTGAGAGGAATATTGCTGGTAATTTGATGGGTATTGTGTTAAATCTGTAGATTGCCTTAGGTAGAATGGACCTACCTAACATCTTAATGATGTTGATTCTTCTAATCCGAGAGCATGGAATATTTTTTCACTTGCCTGTGTCACCTTTGATTTCTTTGAGCAATGTTTTGTAGTTTTCATCATAAAAGTCTTTCACATCTCTGGTTAGGAAGATGCCAAGGTATTTCATTTTTTTGGTGGCTATTGTGAACGGCATTGTGCTTTTATTTGGGTTTCTGTTTGTTTATTGTTGGTGTATAGAAATGTGATTGTCCTTTGCACATTTATTTTATACCCTGAGACTTTGTCAAAGTCCTTTATCAGTGCAAGGAGGTTTTTGACAGATTCTCAGGGGTTTTCAAGGTATAGAATGATGTCACCTCCTATGAGAGATAACTTAACTTGCTCTTTTCCTATTTGAATACCCCTGATTGCCTTCTCTTTTCTGATTGCTCTATCTAGGACTTCCAAAACTATGTTGAACAGGCGGGGTGAGAGTGGACATCCTTGTTCTAGTTTTCTAGGGAAATGGTTCAAATTTCTGTCTCTTTAGCAGTATGCTGGCTGTGGGTTTCTTATAGATGGCTCTTACTATTTTGAGGTATGTTCCATCTATGCCTAGATGTTTGAGGGTTTTTATCAAAAGGTGGTGCTGGATTTTATAAAAAGTTTTTTTCTGCATCTAATGATATAATCATGTGGTTTTTGTTTTTATGTCTGTTGATGTATTTAATTACGTTTATGGTCTTATAAATGTTGAACCAGGCTTGCATCCCAGGGATGAAACCTACTTGGTCGTGGTGGATGATTTTTGTGATGTGTTGTTGAATCCGGTTTGCTAGGATCTTGTTGAGTATTTTTGCATCTATGTTCATCAAAGATTTTAGCCTGTAGTACTCTTTCTTTGTTGGGTCTTTACATGCCTTGGGTATCAATTTGATGTTAGTTTCATAAAATGATTTGGGGAGAGTTCCATCTTTCTCAATCACCTGTAATACTTTCAGTAGGATTGGTAAAAGTTCCTCCTTGTATGTTTTGTAGGATTCTGCTGGAAAGTCATCTGGTCCAGGGATTTTTTTGTAGGTAGTTTTCTTTTGACATAGTCAATTTCCTGGATTTTTATTGGTCTATTTAGGGTCTTGATTTCCTCTTGTTTCAATCTATTCTGTAATTTTTATTATTTTGTGTTGTTTGAATTCATACCATGTACATTTGTTGCTTTTTTTTTTTTTTTTGTGAGTCAGAGTCTCACCCCATTGTCCAGGCTGGAGTGCAGTGGCATGCTCACGGCCACCCCAACATCAACCTGCTGAGCTCAGGCAATCCTTCTGCCTCAACCTTCCAAGTAGCCAGAACTACAGGCGCATGCTACCCGCCAGCTAATTTTTTTCATTTATTGTAGAGACCAGATCTCGACATGTTGTCCAGGCTGGTCTCAAACCTCTGAGCTCAGGCAATTCTCTCGCCTCAGCCTCCCAAAGTGCTAGGATTACAGGCTTGAGCTGCCACACCCAGCCCATGTATTGCTCTTAATGTAAAATAATGGAAGTCACTCTGAATCAAGATTACTTGTGCTAAAAATCCCCATTTTTATACTTATTAGTTGTATGACCTTGAATTGCTTTCTTTTTCTAGGCACCAGTTTTCTCCTCTATAAATGAGTTATTCATTAGTACTAACCTCCCACAATGATTCTGAGGTTAAATTACTCATATGAAGAATGCCAGAGTAAGATCCAATAAATTAGTTGTTCTGAGTATATTTTTTAAGTGATACATTCATCATTAAGATTTTGTGTAAATTCTTCAATTACATGTTTTCTGTATATATTTAAATAGTATACATATTTGTTTTAAAATATGGCAAATATTTTATTTTAATAGTGTTTCTCATTGTTTACTAAATGTGCTAGGTTCATATTGGATTAGTCAATGTATAGTAAAAGTTTTTAAAAAACTAGTTTTCACATTTAATTCTTGAAAATATTGCCTATTGTTTTATGCAGGGTCATGCTTTGAGAGGTTCAGAATTCTGGAGTGTGGTTTTTATTAAAAATATGATCAATCATACCTGATGCCAGAGCTGTCTGGCCAGCATATATTATTATAAATATATTTTTTAAACATATTTTTTATTTTAAAATTGTGGGGTATTGTTAAGGGTAAGGTATACAAATATGCATTGTGCAGGTCCCCAGACAGATATCAACTACCATTAATCCCACCTCCCTTCCCCTCCCGCCCCCCTCCCATAGTTTCCTGCCACTGTCAATCCTTTTCTTATAGTATTACATAGTTGTTCAAGGTCTACTTATGAGTGAGAACATGTGATACTCAGATCTTTGTTTCTGTGAGAGATCACTCAGTATTATAAACTCCAATTCCATCCAGGTTGCTGCAAAATTCATGATTTTGTTCTTTATTATGGCTGTGTAGTCTTCCATCGTGCATATGTACCACATTTTTTAAATCCAGTCCTCTTTTGATGGACAGCATGGTTGGTTCCATGATCTTGCTATTGTGAACAATGCTGCGATAAACATACGTGTGCAGGTATCCTTTTTATAGAGTGATTTGAGTTCTTTGGGGCATAGTCCCAGTAGGGGGATTGCAGGGTCATATGGAAGATCGATTTTTAGAGCTTTTAGGAATCGCCACACTGATTTCCACAGAGGCTGCACTAGTTTACACTCCCACCAACAGTGTAGACGTGTTCCCTTTTCACCAACCTCTCCAGCATCTGTTATTTTTTGAGTTATTGATAATGGCCATTCTGACTGGAGTTAGGTGGTATCTCAATGTAGTTTTAATTTGCATTTCCTTGATGATTAGTGAGGTTGAACATTTCTTCATGTGTCTGTGGGCTGCTCATATGTCTTCTTTTGAGAAGTGTCTGTTCATATCTTTTGTCCACTTTGTAATGGGGTTGTTTGTTTTTTTCTTTTCAGCACATTTGAGTTCCTTGTAGTTCCAAGATGTTAGGCCTTTGTCAGACATGGAATTGGCAAATACTTTTTCCCAGTCTGTGGGCTGTCTCCCTGCTCTCTTGATGGTTTCTTTGGCTTTGCAGAAGCTTGTCAGTTTAATGAGGTCCCTCTTGTCTATCTTATCTCTTATGGCCTGTGCGTTTCGGGTTTTGTTCAGGAATTGGATGCCAGTTCCAATTTCCATATAAATATTTTTAAATCTACTACTACAATATAGGAAGGAAGCTACATTGGGGTTGTATACAGATACATTAAAAAAAACAAAATATAATAATTAAACCCTGCCATCAAGGGGTATGCAATAAAGAAGGAGTAATTCAAGATGTACTGTATCTGAATCAATGTAACCATGGGAATGTTATCTGACCAGTGCAGAGTTACATTAGCAATCAATTAGTCCTTTTATCTCTCAGTGGGAAGGATAGTCCTATAAAACATAATAACTATGACTCATGATTAAAAGGATCTAAAATTTTATTAATGTAAGTACAATAATATAATCAAGAGATCTAACATATTAGCATTCTAGTGAATTGTAAAACCATGCAAAACCTTTTAAAATTATTGTTATTAAAACAGTAACGCACATCTTGGCCATTTGAAAACAGCTATATTTAATGATGTCAAGAGCATTAAATTCCTTCCAGGTAAATATAATAAATAATAACTATACTCTTAGGATTTTTCCTTGGCAAAATGATATTACAATGAATTAAAACGTTCATGTCACACCTTGAGTCATGTCAAAGGACACATGCTAATTCTGCACCTGCATCACCTACTGCTCTCATGAGTTCTGCTTTTCTGGTTATGACCCAAGTTTAAGAACTAATGTATTCTTGGCATTGAAATTAACCTGGTGCCATGAGAGTCACTTGAAACGTTTTGTGAACAATGCCATTGATTTTACAAGTAGTTCTCCTTTATAGCAAACTGCAGAAGGAAATGTATGCTTCTTTGCACAAAGTTTGAATGTTTTCCTGTAATCTATACAAACATAATGGTTTGAACCTCAAAAAAAAAAGGAGGTAGAAAGAAGAGAAGCAAGACTGAGGAAGCATGATGTTCAAAATTGCATATGATGACAGCCATGCACAGTGGCTTGTATTTGTAATACCAGCACTTTAGGAGGCTGAGGTGGAGGATCCCATGAGCCCAGGCATTCAAGATGAGCTGGCCAACACAGCGAGATCTTGTCTTTACAAAAAAATTTAAAAATCCACTGGGGGTGGTGATATGCACCTGCGTTCCCAGTTACTTGGGGAGCTGAGGTGGAAGGATCATCTGAGCCCAGGAGGTCAAGG
>CAUYQG010078831.1:0-11320 GCA_963574415.1 Tarsius wallacei | reverse complement strand
AAAAAAAAAAAAAGATTCTGTGAAAGTCACAATAAATCCCTGATTTTTGTTTTTGTAATTGAACCATAAACCACTTCATCTTCTGGTTCTTCTGAGTGTATTATATCACCATGAAGAGAAACAGAAGCAGTTATATTTCAAGGAGTTTATAAAAATAAAGTGTGTTTCTCATACTCATCTCTGTACCCTGACATATTGACACAGAGCCTGGCACAGAGACGCTGACCAGTAATTTGTGACTGAATGAATGAATGAATGGGGAGGATTTAATCCGGGTCCCTAAATCTCCAAGAACTCCACCAGAACACAACAGAAGTGGAGGCAGCCCTGCGACTGTGGTCCTGCCGTCTTCTGGTGGTGTCCCCATCGACAACGATTAGCAGTGAGCAATAGCCCCTGCTTCCATCCTGTGCAGCGTGTGGCAGCTCAGGGCACACACAGCTGCTGCGACCAGCCGCGAGCCGGATACATCACCTCTGTCAGTGCTGCTGATGGGAGACAGGAGCTGTGCTCCAGGGCACCCAGACACGTGGTGCTCTGCTGAAAGGAGGCAGGGAAAGACTCACCCGAGGGGGAGGCTTGGTGGAAAGCTTGAAGTGATGTCCCAAGGACTGTAATATAATCCTCTGAAGGGTTTAAGGGTGTAGTCCCCCCTTCCAAGAGAAGAGGGAAACTGACATTTGCTGAAGTGTCTGTGACTTGAGAGATGTTGTTGCTTTAGAGATGAGGAAACTGGGACTCTGGGATGTCAAGTAGCTAGCCCCAAAGGCACACAGCCAGAAAGGGAGAGTCCAGGATCAAATCCATGTCTGACTAACTCCATAGCCCATGCTCTTTCTGGTTTGCCACAAGCAGAAATGAGGGGTGGAGGCTGAGAATGAAGACGGCGTTGTCAGTGTCCTTAGACTGTGGAGACTTAGGAACCAAGCTGCCTTGTAGCTGCAGAGGGAAAAGTGGCCCAGGGTTTGAATTCTGACCACACTGAGTGGTCTTAGAATCCAGGCCAGCCTGAAGCACAACTTGAACCATTCCTAATTTCAGGAGACTTCTGCCCCAACACACAGCTCTATTCCTAACAGTAGAAGAGTTTCCATAAGAGTTTTCAGCAACCCAATAATTTTCCTTCCTGTCTTCCTTCCTTCCTTTCTTCCTCTTTCCTTCCTTGTTTTCTTCCTTCCTTCCTTATCCAAGAATTTGTTGTCTTTCTATCCTGTGCCAGGCACTTTGCTAAGTGCTAAAGAAACAAAAGGATGCAAAACTAACCACTGCCCTGCCCATGTGGAACTCAGTGTTTCAGTGAGTTCATCCATTGTTGTAGTCAATATTAGAATTTCTTATCCTCCCCTCCGTCACATCATATGACCCCATATGAGCTTAGGCATGGACATGTTACTTGTTTTCTCCAATGAAGTGTAAAGGAAGATCTACATATCACAGGTGGAAATATTCAAGAGCTGGTGTGAGTCTCTCTTCCTTATTATTATGATTGAGGGCACCCTATAATAAGGAGGTATCATGAGATTGGAACCGTTTGAAATGCTATGATAACCTATGGACAAGTGTCCCCACAGAGTTCACTGGTCCGACAGTATATGTTATGTGAATATGCATCTTTATTGCAAGTTCCTGGGATTTGGATGTTATTTGTTATTGCAGTGTGATGTAGCCTATCCGATTAATGAAACTGCATTTTGATCTTGGCTTCCAACCTCATCTTTCCTTCTTACTTTTCTGAAAGCCAGACCTTCTCTTTGAGAGTATGGCTTTCCCACTTGATTTTGAGTTCCTTGAACACAGGGTCCATGTCTTATTAACCTCTGCATCCCTCACACTTGGTACAGAGTCTGGCAAGGATCAAGAGGTCAGCAGATTTTTGCTAAGTGGAGAAGTAAGAGAATGAGCGAAGGGAATGCCTGCAACCACAGAGTTGGCTAAGGCAGTGCTGGCCCAGGCATTGACCTGAGAGGTATCGAAAGGACAGACTTATGAGCTTATACAGTTGTAGGGATTTGTCCCGCTAGTGGCAGGATTAGAACTTAGTTGTGTTGACCACAAAGCCCACCCTCTTCCCATTCCACCACACCCACTGACTTCCCCTTGACTTGGCCTTCTTTTGCTGAACTTTCTTCTCCAAAGGGTAATGTGTTGTGATGATGTGCTTCTTCACCCTTCAAGACAACCCTTCCCTTGGCAGAGTTGGGATTGCCCCTTGGAAAAGATTGCCAACCTATTATTTCTAAGAAGGAGAAGAACAAAAATAATTGGGGTATTTGCCAAGTGGACATTGTCTGCATGAGAAATGCACCCATTATTGACGTATGTTATTTTATTTAATACTCATGATAACCCTATGAAGTAGGTCCCCTTTTTATCCCTGGGTTAAAGGCAGGAAACTATAGCTCAGAGAGGTAGAGTAACTGGATCAAAGTCACATAGCCAATAAATAACAGAGTTGGATTTTGAACAAAAATGTGAGTCCACAATGGAAGCTCTTAAAAACTGTTTTATGTTGCATCTTATTGGAGGAGTACGCGTGATTTTATGAGAGGAAAACAGAGACAGAGAGAGGCAGAGAAACTTCTAGGGGACTGACAATGATATAGGAATATTATTTTTCCTCCACTTGCTGTTTATCCAAGTTTGTCACTTGTGTTTTTACAGGAAGCTGTAAGGACTTCCTGCTTTTACTCCCACAGATGCTGGCCCTGATAATTCCCCTATTTACATACCTACAGGGCAAGACAAGCCCTGAGCTGCTGACTCTTGTGGGATTTCAGGACAAGCCCTGATGGATCACCTCCTCTCTTATTATCTCTCATACAGCCTCCCAGAACTCACTGGGTGTGGATGGGGGAGGGCAGTCTTTCCTCTGTCCTTTGGTGTGGCTGCTGCTGTGAGCCCTGCAACAGACCCTGGGCTAGGCCTTTTCATACACATTGCCTCCGTGGACCCTAACGATTGCCTGGGCCTGTCTATGGGAGCTGGTAGCCCCATTTTACAGATGCAGAAATCAAGGCTTAGCATGGAGCAGTGGTTCTCAAATGGAGGCATCTGTCACAACTTGAGAGGGGTGTACCTTGGCCAAGAGGGTGGGGGCCAAGAAGGCTGTTCAGCATCCTGCAATGCACAGAACAGCCCCTATAACAAAGAGTCACCCAGGCCAAATGTCAATAGTGGTCAGGTGGAGAAATTGTGACTTAGATACTTGACAGGACATTCTAATGATCGAGCTGGGATTTGAACCCACATCTAGTGAGGCCAGGCACTTTGTATGATGGAGCCAAGAGAGACACGAAACCCCTCAAGCCAACAGGACCCTCTGCCAACACCTCCACTGGTAGCTCACCTACCACTAGCTCACATCTGGTGCTGCCTGAAGGGTGTCAGCTGGCCCTTCTCTGAACACAACTGTAGCTTGCCTTCATGGGCTTGTGTTCTTGATACCAGCCTCCCTGGAGGCGCATTGTCGTATTGTAAGTTTCATTTCTAAATTGCCCTAGATCACAGACCTCTGAAAGTTAAGGCCTGGATCATCATCTGAGGCCCCGTCCTGGTGTGTTTCACTCTTGCATAAAACACCTTCTCTGTGCCTGGCCTGTGCTGAGTGTTCAATATGGGAACAAGGGAAGCAGGACATGGCGCAAAGGAAATCATTATTGCAGCAGTAACAAAGGCAACCACTAGCATTTGCTGAGCTTTTCGTACCATCCCAGTATTATCTCATAGAAACTTGTGGGGATGCTCTGAGATCTGTTTTATTGAAAGGTGCAGGGGGACCCCAGGGCTGCCTGGGTAATGGAAGAAGATGACCCCAGAGGTCTGGGTGGACCCTTGGAGGAGGAGTAACTCTGTGGGTAAATAGAAAGACCAGCAGCAAGGAAGAAGCCTGGGGGAGCCCAACTCTTAGTGGCTCTAAGAAAGTTCCAAGAAGTAATTCAGTAGATAAAGACAGTATTGGGGGTTGATCAGATGTCCGGCATCAGATAACTCTTGTAATGACTGGTTGGGTGACTCCATTTGCAGGTAGTCTCCAACTCTCAGGGCAAAAGTCTCCAGGTTGACTTAGATGAAAAGAAGTCTGAGCAGACCCCTCTCACCTTCTCCTGCCCCAGCAACAATTTCCCGGGCTTTCCTAATATTAACTGTCAAGCAGCCTTCAAGACCTCCTTGAATCACACTAAGGGTGGTTACTCAAAATAAAAGGTGCCGGGTGTGGGTACTGGGGAGGGAACTCGAATGTTTATAACATCAACAATTACAATTATTTAGATGCTTTCAATTGGACAAGGGAGGGATTGGTGCTTAAAGGCGAGGTTAAAAGAGGCTTCTGGAAAGATAGGTCCCAGGCTGTGTCCTACAGGAAGGAGAGGTGGAGAAAGTGAGAGAGTGAGGGTGTTGCATTTGACAGCAGGGGAAGATTCCGTAGACCAATATCTCAGGAAGAGTCAAGGGTTTCCAAATTCAGATCCAGTCCAAATTCCCTAGCACATCTTGTAAAGCCCTTCATCATCTGGTTCCCAACGCCCTGCAGAGGCTCATCTTTGACCTCCCTGCCTCCACCTAGGCCCAGTTCACACTTAAACCCCACCCCCTACAAGTCAACTGCAGTCTAGGGTCACTTGATGACTTTGAGCTTTCGTCCAGGCTCTTTCCTTTCTCTGCAAGGTGAACAACTCTCTGTACTTAAGTGCTGCCTCCTCCGTGTAGCCTTCTTGCATTCACACTGCTATTTCCCCTTCACTCCTCTCCCTTGTCACAGTCCTGAATGTTATCAGTTGCCATGGTGGACTCCCTGGACAGAATGTGAGCAGCTTCTTGAGACCAGGGACCCATCTCCCTTTATAGTGCCCTCCACACCTATACCTAGCTTAGGCATGACTTCTGCTGAAGGTACACTAATAATTGTTGACCAGGTGGGTGACTTGAACTAGGAAAGAGCTTTCCACAATGAGCGGACTTATTTACAGAGACTAAGGATGTGTTTGCAGCTGCTCCATCCAATATAGTGGCTATTTTTTTTTTTGAGGGAAGGATCAGGATCTCACTCTGTCGCCATGACTAGAGTGCAGTGGCACCCTCATGGTCACCGCAGCCTTGACCTGCAGGGTTCAGGTGATCGTTCTGCCTCAGCCTCCCAAGTAGCTGGGACTACAGGCGTGCACCATCATACCCGGCTTATTTTTTGATTTATTGTAGAGATGAGGTCTCGCCAAGTTGCCCAGGCTGGTCTCAAACCCCTAGACTCAAGCAATCTTCTCATCTCCACCTCCCAAAGTACAAGTGCTAAGATTACAGGCATGAGCCACCACAACCGTCCTATAGTGGCTATTAACTTTAAATTAGTGACAATAAAATAAAATTATAAGATGCAATTCCTCAGGACACTAGTCACATGTCAAGGATCCAATGGCCACATGCGGCTATGGTATTGGATAGTGCAGATATAGAACATTCACATCTTAGCAGAAAGTTCCAATGAGCAGCTCTGGTCTAATCTCTATAAGGCAGTGAATGACCTCCCTCTTCTGTCCCTGTTTATATGCTCTTCCTTCTCCCTGAGATTTGCTGCAGCCCATCCTCTGGGCAACTGAATGTTGCTGTGTCGCCCAGGCTGGAGTACAGTGGCAAGCTCGTAGCTACCATAGCCTCCACCTGCTGGGCTGAGGCGATCCTTCAACCTCAGCCTTCCAACTAGCTGGGACTACAGGCCAGCGCCACCATGTTCGGCCAGTTTTTTAATTTATTGTCAGAGATGGAGTCTCACCATGTTGCCCAGGCTGGGCTTGAACTCCTGGGTTCAAGGCAATCCTCCCGCCTCAGTCTCCCAAAGTGCTGGGATTACAAGCGTGAGCCACCACACCCGGTCCCTGAATGGGGCTGTTTGTATAATGCCAGGAGCTACAGAGAGGGCTTCAGCAAGCTGGGCTGGCAGAGGGTTCTCACTGCTGTATGAAAATCAAGTCACTTCTCCTGGGTGGGCTTTGTGTCTGCAGAGAGAGCCCAGCAGTTGTCTTGTTAAGGCACGAGTACCTGTCACAGGAAACATGCTAAAGCCAAACTACCAAGCTAGGTGAACTTAGCTCCAGCAGGCTATGTGAAGTTCAGAAACACCAGCAGGCTCTGAAACACAGGTGTCTCTCGGCTTTTAATGGAAAATGTTCCAAGTGGACAGAATAAGAATGGAGCTATCTGAAAGTCCTCTTGTAGGTGTTTCTTGGGGGGAAAAACCCAGCTACTTCCTTTCCGTGTGATCATTTGGCTAGCCCATTCAGTTAAAAGGCAGTTATTTTTATTTTTTATTTATTTTTGAGTTGGAGTTTCACTCCGTCACCCAGGCTGGAGTGCAGTGGCACACTCACAGTCATCTCAGTGTTGACCTGCTGGGCTCTGGCTATCCTACCCCCTCCGCCTTCCAAGTAGCCAGAACTACAGGCGTGCGCTATCACTCCCGGCTAATTTTTTGATTTATTGTAAAACGAGGTCTCACCATGTTGCCCAGGTTGGTCTTGAACCCAGGGCTCAGGCAATCCTCTTGCCTCAGGCCCCCAAGTGCTGGGATTACAGGCTTGAATCGCTGCGCCCAGCTAAAGGCATTTATTGAACCCTAAGATCAGTGAATTTCAAATATTGGGTTTTATTTTCCTTGTTGAAGTGGATCCCTAGACTACAAACCCAGTTTATACAGAACACAAAAAGAGTCGCTGCCCAGAGGGGAGCTTGGACCTCACGGGCTTTGTCATCCTTCCAATGCACCACGCTGATAGCTCCTGGGCTCAAGCAATCCTGAAAATGGAACCATTCACATCCAAGTCTAGGTGGTATGCCCCTACAGCTTGTGGAGGCATGTACAATTTGAAAACTCTGGTCTATGTGCAATTCTAATTTTTAAAAAACATAATGAAATATGTATACATCTACAATTGTAATGAAAATATGCCAATTTCCACAAATCTTTCTAAGGTGCAAAGTGCTCTTTATATGATGCCTCATCTCATCTTCTCAACAAAAACTGGCATGAAGTCTTTGGGTTCGGGGACTCTTCTTATCCCTTTCTGTACTCCTAGCACTTAATTTAGTTTCTGACATGTGGTAAGTGTTTAATATGTTGTTTGAGGGAAGAAACAGAAGTGAGAGAAGGACTGGGCATAATGGCTCATGCCTGTAATCCTAGCACTTTGGGGTCCAAGGTGGGAGAATTGTTTGAGACCAGGAGTTTGAACCAGACTGGGCAACATAGTGAGATCCTGTCTCTACACACAACAAAATTAACCAAGCATAGTGGTATGTGCCTGTAGTCCCGGCTACTCAGGAGGCTGAAACAGGAGGATCACTTGAGCCCAGGAGTCTGAGGCTGCAGTGAGCTATGACCACGCCACTGCATTCCAGTTTAGGCAAGAAAGTGATATTCTGTCTCTAATAATAATAATAAAATAAGAATGTTTTTAAAAAACAGCATTTTGGGGTTGGATTTGGTGGCTCAGGCTGTAATCCCAGCACTTTGGGAGGCCGAGGTGAGTGGATTGCCTGAACCCGTGGGTTCAAGACCAGCCTGGGCAACTTGGCGAGACCTTGTCTCTACAATAAATAAAAAATTAGCCAGAAGTGGCAGCGCGCACCTGTAGTTCCAGCTACTTGGAAGGCTGAAGCGGAAGGATTGCCGGCGCCCAGTAGGTCAACGCTGGGGTGGCCGTGAATGTGCCACTGCACTCCAACCTGGGCAACAGAGTGAGACTCCAACTCAAAAAAAAATTTTTTGAAAGGGAGAGAAGGAGTATAAAACAGGAAGGGAAGAAGTAAAAAAGAGATATAGAAAAGAAGAAAAGACAGAAGAGAGGGAGGGAGGAAGGTGGGAAGAGAGGAAGAAAAGGAGAGAAGGACGGAGGATGCTTGTGATACATCATTATTATTTCCAGTTAACAGAGAAAGAAACTGAGGTGTAGTGATTTTAAGCAACATATTAAAAGTCAATGTGATAATATAATCAGTTGAAGAGTCACAATGCAAGCCCAGCTCTTCTGATCCTAAAGGGTTTGCTTTTAACCCTTACTGCACCCACGCCTCTTGTTTATTTTTTCAACCCACAAGCCATACATGTGTATTTAATTTTCACTCTCTCATGACACTGGCTTCTTCGTGTATAAAACTGTTGGAAAAGGTCTGTCTTTCTCTGAGAAAAAAAATTCCTCTCCTAGGATCTTTGATCCTCATTCTCTTTCCCTGAAATAACCCACCCCTTTCCTTGCCTGTCAGCTGCAAACTGGAATCCTGCTTAAAGGATGCAAATTAAAAGTGGAGTAAGAAATGAGCCCGCCAGCAACTGGCCTTCGTGGGGCGGCTAACCCGGACCGGTGTTTAAATTCAAGTTGTGGCAGGACAGTAGGGGTGTTCCCATGCTTGTTCCAGTTTTATAATGAAGCTGTAAGTCTGGAGGTGGAAAAAAAAATCTCTGACACGGAGAGAAAAAAAATGAGTGATCTGATGTGTTTCTGAGATTACCAAGGGGACTTCCTAACGCAGGCTGAGCTGTTGATAATGGGTCGAGCTACGGCCATGATGTTAGGAATAATTAAACCGTGAGTTCAGCGAAATCCCAATCGCAGGAACACAATTCCACGACTTCATCCCCCACTCTAACACATACACGCACACAGAAACTTTCAAAGGGCTTGTAACAGAACAAAGCACAGTTTTTACTCTCACAAAATCTTTATAGATGGCCATCCTTGAGGTGAAGTTATATCCTTTATGGTCACATTTTGGTAGTTTCCTTAAATTATTGAAGGCATTTCGTAGGGCCTGCGTGCTTGGAACGGAGCTAGCAAAGAGGCCCCCGTCCACCGGCTGGAGGTGGGTTAATGATGGCACTCCTCGTGCGACGAGTCCAGGACACCGAGGTTAATAAAACCCGTAGCTCTTCTTCATGGGTACCAGGGGATGGTTAATGTTCAAGACTGTGCAGGACCTCGGCTTAATGTTCCATGTGAAGGATGGTGCTGCCAGACAACACCCTCCCTGGTGCCCACCTCGCATATTAGCACATGCTGGAAGCGGGCTGAGCAAATCGGGAAAAGGTAGGTGCTTCTCTCCCGGTTGGGTGTGAGGGGCTGGCGGCCTGGTCTCCCGGGGTCTAGGGAGGTCACCCTGCTTCGTATGCTGAGAGGCCAGGACAAGGGTTTGGGAGAGGCTGTACCAGGCCCCTGCCGACTGTGGGGTACAGGGCAAGTCCCTGCAGATCTGATGGCCTTCCTCTGTCCTAGGATGAGCGGGAAGTGGCTTCGCCTAGGGAACAGGAAGGCAAGGCATCTGTCTCATGGTTACAAACATAGGCTTTGGGTTCATGGGAAACTAGAGTCCAATCTCAATGTCCACCTTCTATAGACAGAATGTTTGTGTACCCCACCCACAAATTCATATGTTGAAATCCTAACCCTCTCGATGAGATGATATTTGGAGGAAGAGCCTATGGTAGGCGATTAGATCATGAGGGTGAGGTTCTCATAGGTGGAATTTGTGCCCTCATGAAAGATTATCCCTTCCACCGAATGAGGACACAGCCAGAAGGTACCATCTACGAACTAAGAAGCCAGCCCTCACCAGACACCGAATCTGCCAGCTCCTTGATCTTGGACTTCCCAGCCCCCAGGGCTGTCAAAAATGCATTTCTGTCATTAACAAGCCACCCAGCCTATAGAATTCTGTTATAGCAGCCCAAACAGACACTAAAATGCCATCTGAATCCTATGTTCCTTGGGCAAGTTGCCTGACCATTGTGTCTTGGCTTGGCAACTGTCTGAAACAGACCTTGAGACGGGAAATGATGGCAAGTCATTGACTTGAGAGGGAATTCTGGGCTGCAATAGCATGAGAGTGGGAAGTGCCACAGGGAAGGACCAGAGGCTGTGAATTGGCCACCATAGGCAACTGGGAGTAATCCCATGGCGTACCTCCATGGGGCACTGTAGAGCATGAGCCTTAGAGTCTGACCACTTGAGAGAGAGGGAGCTGAGACATTTATACACCAACTACCGTCAGTCACTGGCTGAGGGCTGCTCACCATGCCCAAGGGCAGAGCAGGCTCCTGCAACCAGAGAAAGCCTTGAATGCTCACTCTTGGGCAGAGCGATGCTGGCAGTTGTGGAGGCGTGGATGGTGTACACTGAACTAGGAAGGTCTTAGAAGAAAGGAGAGGGACAGAGTCTGCAACCTGAGGTTCAAAGTTCCTCCTCTCCAAAATGAAGCCAGCACTTCTTATCTTCTAGCACTGTCTAGGGGATTAAATGAGATAATGCAGGGCTCCAATAAACATTAGTTATGCTTATTGCTAAAGGATGGGTATTTTTTGTTTTTTGCTACAGTTAAGCCCATAACTTAGATCTCTGTGAATTATCCACATATGAAGGATTTCTTCAGGACTTAAGTATTTTGCTATCTTGGAAAATAAATTTTACTGTGTGTTTTGCATTCAAGGGAATTGAAGGAAAAAAACGGTGTGTGTCAAAATTGTGCTTTCCTCCCTGGGATAAGAAAGCAGGGAGGAAGGAATGAATTCTGTGCGCCGTGCTTAAATTAACCACAAAGGTTGTCTAGTGGCATTTTCTCCCCAGTGAGGGTCAATGACTTCTTCAACTAAGAGGAGTCTGTAACGAGGAGTCTGAGGTCCTCTAAGTTTCTGGAAGACCTTTGTTTTTTAGATCATTTGAAACTTTGTTTCTGCAATGCAGCCAGTTAGTGGGGTTTCTTCACCCAGAGGGTGAAGCAACATCCCTGAGTGTGTGCCCAGAACCTCTTGTTCCGACTTCTTCAAGAACACAAGGAGACATGCCAAACAGTATTTCAGAATGGCCCCTCCAGCCTTTGGTCCGCCCTCTTTCCTGGGGCCCCAGGTTAAGTCCCTTGGAATGTGGATGGATTCCTAGAATACATAGATTTACTACCTTGACATCCATGGGTGTGCTTCCATGCTGCTGTGTTTGAGACCTTTAAGTCCAAAGTATCACCCACTCTGAAGAATAGACACTGGAGAAGTATCTGGGACTCAGCATCAAACCTTCCTGTACCCACCATAGGGTCTTTGTGGTTGGATCCTAACCAACTATACCCCTGATTGCTAAACACTCCATAAATATGAGGGGGACCCCCCAATAAAAAATGGAATTAATTTATAAGAAATTGTATATTCTTTTTTTTTTTTTGAGTTGGAGTCTCACTCTGTCGCTCAGACTGGAGTGCAGTGGCCGCTCCCGGCCACCGCAGCCTCGACCTGCTGGGCTCCAGCGATCCTTCCGCCTCAGCCTTCCGAGTAGCTGGAATTACAGACGCG
>CAUYQG010078828.1:0-14788 GCA_963574415.1 Tarsius wallacei | reverse complement strand
TAATTTACTTTCTAAATAAACTACATTTTTCAATCTAACTTCTGAGCAAGTCTTTGTGTCTTTTGTGTGGCACTGGATGGCAGACCAGACACAACCTCCAGGGGATCTGACCTAACATTTTAGAGGCCCTGCTGGGATTTTTAACCTAACACACCTCTAATAGATAATCATTATTTCAACTGGCTTCAGTTATTTTTCCACCTTGGCCTCCTAAAGTGCTGGGATTACAGGTGTGAGAGACTGTACCTGGTCCACAATATTTAATACACCTAAAAATAACATTAATTCCTTAATATTATTAAATATTGTCATGTTTATATTTTTCTGGCTGCCTTATATTTTTAAAAATTGACTGGTTGAATCAAGATCCAAATAAGTTACCTACTTTGCAATTGCTTGAAATGACTTAGAAAATTCTTTTCTCTATAGGTTTCTCCTGCTTTCTTTCTTTTTTAATCCCTCAATTTTTGTTGTCATTGAAGAAACTGGGTCATTTGACTTGTAGAGTTTCCCACAGTCTGGACTTTGTTGATTGCCTCTAATGGTGTCATTTAACAAGTTCCTCTGTCCTTTGTATTTCTACCAATTCCTATGTCAGTGTCTCCCCAGTCGTTTCTTCTTGTATTTCTAAATATTTTCTGAACCCTATCAACTCTCTTTGCAAACCCTCTTTTGTCCAATCACCTTATTTCTGAGACTCCCCCCCCCTAATTCTGAGGTATATTATTTTTTCATAGCTTCTATCGTTTTCTTAACTTTCTTTAACATGTCTCAGAATATTTGAAATGTTTTCTGGGCATTCCTTTCAGACATGCTTTCATTGTAGGAATTTTATTCTACGTTTTCTTTTCTTTTTTTTGTCCTTTTGAAATAATTTTTTATGGGTTTTCACCACATTGGTAATTTTCTAAATGAAATGTGTTTTCTTATTGTTCTAGCAGCCTTTATAGTTCAAAGGCTCTAGAGCTCCCTCTTCTGTTGCTTTCACCAGGAAATAAAACAAAATTGTTCAGACTTTTTTAGAGCTGCCTTCTCTGCTCAGTCCCCGCCCCCTAATTATCTGGATCTTCTTTCTTTGCCTCTGTCATTCTGCCTGGGTATTCCTCAATGCGGGGCTTTATACTTGAAGGAGCTCTGTTCACCTTGAGAGTGCACGGAGCCCAAACCACTCCGACACTATCAGACCTTATCGTATCACGGTACCCTTGCACTTAACCACGCACTGGGTTTGCAGATCCCTCTCCCGGCTTTGGCAGCTGCATTCAGTCTTCCTCTGCACTCCCGTGAATACCTAGTAGAGATTGTGTGGTTTCCTGTTTCTCACCATCTTCAGAAGCACAACTTTAATCACTTCTCTTCTTCCAGCACTGACGTAGCTGCCATGCAGTTCTGGAACTGTAGGTGCTTTGCCCAGACCTGTTAGGATCTGGTATCTGGGAAGATTCTGGCATCACCAGCTCGGTTGTATTCATATTGTCCGTGGCTCTTTGGGATTTGTTAGTCTGGTTGCTCTTTCTATTTTATGGGGAGATTCAGGAAGATTCTTAAACCACCCAACCATTGCTTATTCCCTTTTTACTTCTTCTTGGTATTCAGTGCTATGTTTGAATGTTTGTGTTCCTTCGAAATTCATATTGAAACTTAATCCCTAATTCAATAATATTAAGAGATAAGGCCTTCAGGATCAGTGCTCTTATAAAAGGGTTTGAGGGAGTTCGTTAGTCCCTTTTTGCCCTCTGCCACGTGAGGACACAGCAACAAATTGCCATCTGTGAAGCAGAGGCTGAGCCTTTGCTAGACATGGAATCAGATGGCGCCTTGATCTTGGACTTTCCAGCCTTTAGAACTGTGAGAAATAAATTTCTATTATTTACAAATTACCCAGTCTAAAGTATTTTGCTATAGTAGCCCAAACAGACTAAGATACCAAGTGTGATGATATCCCAAGGGACTAGATAAGCAATCAGATCATTTTGTTCAGAAATTTAACTCAATGTAGTAATATCATGACTTGAGGACAGGTTTTCTCATAGGCCCTCAGAGACATGACCCTTGCTTCATTGGGTGCAAATGCGAAAGAGACTAGGGCGAGAACAAGTGGACAGAAGGAAAGCGAAGGGTCCACTGCTGTGTTGGGTATAGCTCTTAGAAACTGCCTCAGGGCCTTGGCATAGAGTTCTGCTTCTGACATCTCCCTCCCTCTGTGCTGGCCGTGTTCTCAAGGAGAGAAAAAAGTCATACCGGAAGTAAAGAGACAGCAGTGCTAAGAGCAAAACTTCTAGCAAACTGCCTGGGAATTCCCCAGTATAAAACATCCCCAGATTTGCATTTGACTCTGGCTTTGTATTGCTGAGGGAGAACCACACAGCTTTGCTGTCATCCCCCACTCCTCCCCACCTCTGCCCGTAACATTTCTTGTGCTTCCTGGGTGGTGCAGGGTTGTGATGTCTTGAATACCAAGAGTGAGGCTGAACATATGTGAACCTTTCCTAATCCTGCTAATCTTTCTTCAAAAACCTTTCTCAAAGTGTAGGCAACATCCAGATTGTCAAAAGAGAGCGTGAGTGAGCCTGAGCATTTTAATGACAAACAATCTTTGTCCAAGGGGGAGGGGCAGGCTACCTCAGCTGGAGACAGAGCTGATAAACTGCAGCAGGTAGAAATAACTGCCTGTTACCTCATGTAATCTCCACCATTCAGGGGCAGATGAGGTCTGAATGCAGGGAGAAATCGACTTTGCTTTTAAACCGGAGACTTTGTGCCCATGACGGCTATTAGGCGGTAATTAGTTGTGACACAGAATTACCAGCCACACAATGGTAACGGGAGCCTTACAAGGCCTTTGAAGCTGATTAGAGAAACTGAATGGATGCTACTTGCAATTTGAAAAAAATCTGGTTGGATGAGCATGAGTTAAGACTTCTCCCTGTCCCCTTCCTCTTTCCTCACCACCCCACGGGTAGCGAACCACCCCAGAGAGTGCCTCTTCACAGCCTAATGTCTCTCAGTGCGTCTCAAGATGGAGCAGATACCAACTGGTCCTTGGATTTTACCAAATTGAGGGGAGGGGAGTTTGTAGATTCATTGACAGAGTAGAAACATAGAGGTTTATGAGGGGGACCTAAAAAAAAACCCGGAATTATCTTTTGGAAGGCAGGCTTCTTCTAGTACAGGCTTCCTCCACTAGATAAGCGCTCTAGAAACCCATTGGCATCAGTGTGCCAGTAAGCATTGTTGTGAGAGGCTGTGTTGTGGAAGAAACGTCCCGTGTTGTGGCAAACAGATGACTGGTTCTTCCACTATGACAACTCACCTGCCCACACTGTGCTGAGTGTTTAGCAATTTTTGACCCCCAAACCGCATGACTGCTGTGATGCACCCTCCCTATTCACCTGATCTTGCCCGCAGTGACTCATTTTGCTGATGTGGAAGAGGTGAAACAAAAAATGGCAGGAGCACTAAAGGGCATCAAAATTGACAAGTTCAAAACTGTTCTAAGCAGTAGATAAAGCATCTTGATTGGTGTATTCATAAAAAGGAGAGTACTTTGAATGTGACTGAAGTTTTTTGTTGTTGCTGTTTTGTTTGTTTGCTTTGTAGAGATGAGGTCTTGCTATGTTGCCCAGGTTGGTCTTGAACTCCTGGGCTCAAGTGATCCTCCTGCCTTGGCCTCCCAAAGTGCTGCAATTACAGGTGTGAGCCACCATGCCCAACCCTGAAGTTTAAACATGTAAGAATAAATACACAATTTTTAATAAATAAATTCCAGGTCTTTTGGGGGTGGGGGGAATCTCCCTTTGTATAAGAAGAAAATAAAAGCCGGGCTCGGTGGCTCAGCCTGTAATCCCGCGCCTTGGGAGGATGAGGTGAGTGGATTGCCTGAGCCCGAGGGTTCGAGACCCGCCTGGGCAACTTGGTGAGACCTCTTCTCTACAATAAATCAAAAAAAAAAAAAAAAAATTAGCCGGGCATGGTAGCGCACGCCTGTAGTTCCAGCTACTCGGAAGGCTGAGGCGGAAGGATCGCGGGAGCCCAGCAGGTGGAGGCTGAGGTGGCCGGGAGCGGCCACTGCACTCCAGTCTGGGAGACCGAGTGAGATTCCAACTCAAAAAAAAAAGAAGAAAATAAAGATTGGAAGGAAGGAAGGAAGGAGGGAGGGAGGGAAAAAGAGGAGAGAAGAGGAGAGGAGAGGAGAGGAAGGAGGAAGGAAGGAAGAGTATCTGAGGGTCAACTGAAGCAGACTATCACCATGGCTCTCAAACTGAAAATCAAAATCGTGCCCTGAGAGATTCTAGCCCATAGAAATCAGCTTTGTCAAGAGGCAGATACTGAAGACTGGGGGAACAAAAGGCTAGTCTTGTAGAGATGGGTTTGCTGGATATTCAACTTCCACAGAGCCTCTTTTCCTGTAGGCCCTAAGCCCTGGACAAGTGAACCCCAGGGGGCAAAGATGTGGCTGTTCTGCCCTGCCCACTGGGGCATCCTTGGGGTGAGAGCTGACACAAAGGATCCCCTCTGGAGATTGGCGGATCAAGGTGCTGGGGAAGTTTCCCATGTTGTTCAGGTCCATCCTTTATAAGATCTGCTTTCAGCCCCACCAGGTGAGAAATGAGGAATTGCAGGGGAGTTGTTGGGAGTTTTGAATGTACTGCTTGCTAGAGAAGTCAGATTGATAAACTCAATAACTATGACTGGGTGCAGTGGCTCATGCCTGTAATCCCAAGCACTTTGGGAGCCTGAGAGGGGAGGATTGCTTGAGCGCAAGAGTTCGAGACCGGCCTGGGCAGCACAGCAAAACCTCATCTCTACAAAACATTAAAAAAAATTAAGTGGACATGATGCACATACTTGTAGTTCCAACTACTCAGAAGGCTGAGGTGGAAGGATCGCTTGAGCCCAGGAGGTTGAGGTGGCAGTGATTTGTGATTGTGACACTGCACTCCAGCCTGGGTAACGAAATGAGACCCTGACTCTAAATAAGTAAATAAACTTTATATGTGGTTCCATTTCTCCTAAAACTGGTATTTTGAATAGCTGTGGATTTCACCTGAGATTTTGCGTATCCACGTCCTTGACTACATTTGTCCTACTCTCTGTCTGGCACGATGGCTCAGACCTGTAATTCCAGCACTTTGGGAGACTGAGTCAGGAGGATCATTTAAGGCCAGGAGTTTGAGACCAGCCTGGGCAACATAATGAGAACTCATCTCTACAAAAGTTAAAGCAAGCTGGGCTCGGTGGCTCAGCCTGTAATCCTGGGCCTTGGGAGGCTGAGGTGAGTGGATTGCCTGAGCCCGCGGGTTTGAGACCCGCCTGGGCAGGCGAAACCTCATCTCTACAATAAATCAAAAAAAAAAATAGCCGGACATGGTAGCGCATGCCTGTAGTTCCGGCTACTCGGAAGGCTGAGGCGGAAGGATCGCCGGAGCCCGGCAGGTCGAGGCTGCGGTGGTCAGGAGCGGCAACTGCACTCCAGTCTGGGCGACGGAGCGAGACGCCAACTCAAAAAAAAAAAAAAAGTTAAAGCAATAAAAAACTAGCCAGGTGTGGAGGTATGTGCCTGTTTTTCCAGCTACTTGGGAGGCTGAGGCAGGAAGATTGCTTAAGTCCAGGAGTTTGAGCCTACAGTGAGCTATGATCACGCCATGTACTTCAGCCTGGGTGACAGAGGGAGACCCTGTCTCAAAAAAAAAAAGATAAATAATAAAATATATATGGATAATACATAGATGAATATATAGATTATACTATATAATATGTATTAAACTTCTAAATATAGGGACAGGTTGCCTTAAGTGAGTTAACATTTATGTATAAAATTAAAGCAACTCCTTCCGCCCCATTGTTTAAGCCAGGGGTGTCCAACCTTTTGGTTTCCCTGGGCTGCACTGAGTAAAGAGGAATTGTCTTGGTACAGAAATTATATAATCTAGTTAGTGTGTATACATAATAAAGCTTCTTTTATTTAATATTTTTTATTATAAAGTTGGAGTGAATTAGAAGTCATAGAAATGGCCTTAGATCAAAAGAAAATAGGAGAAATGCAGTTTCCAGCAAAAGCGGAAGTCCTTTCTCCTGGCAAAATGTGAAACAGTGAGTCTTGGCAGAGATACAAGGATTTACCTGGTTTCTCCTGATGGTGAACAAGGTTTTTAAGACTCTGCTGCATCATTATACGTTCAAGTGGGTGGGTTTGCCATCCCTACTTTATGGATGGCAGCCATAAGGTTGGTACTTTTGTTGAGTTTCTGGATGATTTTGAGTTTAGCCCCATGTTATAATGTTCAGTGTTAAGTTTACACATTGTCAGAAAAGATTAAACTCCAGAGCTGGGAACCTGGCTTCCAAATCAGGAGAGGAAATACATTTGGAGGAACATAGAACACCATGGTGCCAAAGAAGGAATAATCCGCCTGAGAGCCAGAAACCCTGAGTCCTAACTTTGGCTGTTCTTTCCATGAATTCTGAGTCCTTTGCATTATTTATTGGCAACTTGGGGCCTCAATGGTCTCATCAGTAAAATGGAGATTATGGTAAACTTTATAAGGATCATACGATGTATGGTATATAAAAGTGCTTTATAAAATTCAAAGTAAGCCGGGCTAGGTGGCTCAGCCTGTAATCCCATGCTTTGGGAGGCTGAGGTGAGTGGATTGCCTGAGCCCGCGGGTTCGAGACCCACCTGGGCAACTTGGCGAGACCTCATCTCTACGTTAAATCAAAAAATCACCTGGGCGTGGTAACGCACGCCTGTAATTCTGGCTACTTGGAAGGCTGAGGCGGAAGGATCGCCGGAGCTCAGCAGGTCGAGGCTGCGGTGGCCGGGAGCGGCCACTGCACTCCAGTCTGGGCAACAGAGTGAGACTCCAACTCAAAAAATAAAAATAAAAATAAAGAAATAAATACTTCCATTTCCTCACCCTTCTCAAGGGTCATAACAGACATCCCTATAACAAAAAAAACAGATTGGCAAGAGAAAAGCCTAACAGAGTTAATTAAAGTTTTACATGATATGAAAGCTTGAGAAATGAAGATCCAAATGCCCAGGGAAAACTGTATTTTTTTAAATGTATTTTTATTAATAAGATCAGGGGAAACATGGGTTGCCTTGTTCTGCCATGTTGTTCTTCCTAAATATTTATTGATTTTGTTTTATTCTCTATGATTTCTTTTTTTTTTTTTTTAGTTGGAGTCTCACTGTCGTCCAGACTGGAGTGCAGTGGCCACTCCCGGCCACCGCAGCCTCGACCTGCTGGGCTCCGGCGATCCTTCCGCCTCAGCCTTCCAAGTAGCTGGAACTACAGGCACGCGCTACCACGCCTGGCTAATAAAAATACTTTTAAATGGAAGATTATTAGTAATCATGTAGATAGAAGAGAAGGTGTAAGGCAGATTCAATAGAGAATGGACCAGGCTTTTTTTTTCTTCTGTTTTTTAAAATAACATCATTTCACTAGAAGGACCAGGCTTATTTAGCTCAAATGGAGGTTTCCAGGCTGAGGTGTCAAGGCAAAAAAACAGGTAAAGAGAAGGTGGTGAATACACTGAGGTGTTCAGATTTGACGTGAAGCAACAGAGTTTGTAAGCTAGCGATACAGGTTCATAACAACACAGAGTCTAGCTGTGGGGTTATAATCTATTGGAAGGGAAAATTAGTAGAGACAAAGATGTTCTTATAGCCCTGTTCCTCCTAGTATGCGCTGGTATATGCATGCCTTCTGTCCTCTCCTTGAGCGCAAGCCCCTTGCAGGCGGAAGCAGTCTTTTCTTTTTGGTATTCCTACATACATCACAGCATGGCACCTTGTATAACAGACATACTCACAGATGCCTGTTATACATGCATGTGTTTACAAACAGAGTTGAAACAATTGTCACTGCTTTTTCATGAACCACCTCTAAACTCTGAGCTCTTAACCACTTACAAATCAAGGATCAGACCCATGAGCTAGATTTTTATGTTTCTGTGGGCGGGACCTAGAATCCCATCTCTCAGTAATCTGTCTTTTTGCTCCTTTTCAGATGGCTATGCTGTTGAAACTTCAAGAAGCTGCCAACTACATTGAATCTCCAGATCGAGAAACCATCCTGGACCCCAACCTCCAGGCAACACTCTGAGAGTCCAGCAGTCACTGTCACCCCGGACAGCAGAATGCTGGCATCAGCTACGCCAGCTCCTCCTTTCCCCTCTTCTTTCAGACCCCTGGCTCTCTAGCCCCAGGAAGAGAACAGGGGGGAAGAAGAGGTGAAAGAGGAGAGGCAGGCTCTTGGTGCTGCACCTTTGAGGATTTCCTAGTAAAGATTGGCGGGGTGGAGGACTTATGTCCCCTAAATACATTTCCTGGCCTCCTCTCATGACTTTGGGGAAAAGATGATTCTGGGTCTTTTCCTTGACTTCTTGGGCTTTCTGGGGAGGGATTCAGAAGACATCAAGAAACTCTGCAGTAGTTCCTAACTGATTCTCACAAACAACCCTGAGAGAGACAGTCATGTGTGGGGAAGGCTGGGGGAGCAGGAAGCTCCCTAGATTCCCTCACAGACCCTTCCCAATTCCATCACCACTGCCAACAACTCTTCCCCAGAGATCTGGCTGGAGACCAGAAAAAGAAGCATGTGGTTTTAAAAATGTTTAAATCAATCTGTAAAAGGTTAAAAAAGAAAAAAAAAAAAAGAAAATATGAAGCTGGAGAGAGGGGAACCAGTTGCCAAGGTAGAAAGAGACCTTCCCACTCCTGCCTGCTGGCTGACATAGGGGACATTGACAAGACGGCTGCCAACATAAGAAGTCACCAAGCCACAAAAACATTACAGCCTTCAAAGAGAGACTACTAGCTCTTTCTACCCTCTAATTTAACATGCATGAGAGTCAATAAACCCTACTTTTTTATTTTTGTTTTTTTATTTTGTTTCTATTTTTTTCTCTCATTTGCCTATTTATTTTACTTTCCTCCCCTCGCACCCTCCCCCCACCCCACCCCCATCCATGAGATGCTTGGGTTGCTTTTCCAGGGCCTAGTTTGGCTTTTCCAAGTGGGTTTTTCTTTGGAGAATCTGATGCCATCCAATTGGCACCAGCTAGACACCTGCCATGCCACTATCCTTGGCATCTTTGGGGCTTATATGAGATATGAAACATTGGCTCAGAAGTAGTGGGAGAAGAGGAACCCAGCTCCCTTGACTTCCCTTTTGAGAAAGCACACATTCTACCTGGGAGCTCAATTGCCAGCCTCTGGCATGAGTGGGTATAGCTCACCTTGATAGAAGATCTACTCTGAGCTTCATCATGGACTAGAGGAAAACCAGGAAATGGGAAATATTCTCCTGTCTTACAGCCTGTTTGGCCCCTCAATGTACTATTCTGATAGTAACCACTTTGTCTGACTGAATCCTGATATCCTAGCTGGCTCTTACTGTTTTTGACAAGTGAATATTCACTTATAAGAGACTGGACATCCACGTGAGAGCATCCTAATCAGAATATAAGGCTCGAGGAGTTTGATTTGGTGGCCAATATCAACTTTCCAAAGAGATCCTACCTTTTGTGGAAGTTGCCCCTTTCCTATTGCTCTGAAGGTCTGGCAGTCCCTGTTCTTTTATTTGTGTGTACCAGTCATTAGGTTAAAAAAAGAAAATGAGAGAAGACTTGGGCCCTTAAGCTTACAGTCTAGTAGGAAGTGCTAACTTCTTTTAAGTATACACCCCCTTGTTATCTAGACCTTCAGGATCATCTAAGAAATGTGGCCAACACCCAAAGGGCCAGCTAGGAAGAAGCCTTTGATTAGCTGTCCAATGAATTGGGGGCAGAAGATCTGGAATCAATTAAGATGGAGCCTGAAGGACTATGGATTCTTGCTTGTCTGAAATAGACAAATTTACTTTCTGCCATTTCTGAAAGCCCCCATGGGATCAGATTCCAGGTTGAGCTGACTGCAGGCTGAAGTTTCAGGACTCTGCAGGTCAGGGATACATGACGAGCCTGGGCCTAAATGTTTGCTCTTCAGATTCCTAAGTAGCACAAGACTTTATCATAATCTAAAGGCATACTAACCTGGATCACTCTGTTCTGAGGAGTAGATGCATCTGAATCTTCATATCAGAATATTTTCATTTAGTCCACAAGATGGTCCAGACCTCCCCGCCACTCCCCACAAAAAAAGTTTTTGCATTCACCTGGTAAGCTCCCAGATATGACAGGGTTCTCTGTGATGGAGACCATTATTGCTATTGCTGCTAATTCCATGAGCTGTGAAGATCTCCAACCAATTCAGCTGTAAAATATGCAATTCTGTGGTGGGAAGAGGCTTTGTGTTCAAGGATGGTGCTGAAATCACTGCCTTAAGGTCACTGCTGTGCAGAATGAGGAGGCCTGAGAGCTGGGTGTTCTAAGAAGGAAGAGAAGAGTGGATGGGCCTATTTGGGACTTGAGGCCTCTTCTGAACTATCCTAAGCTCCAGTCCTGTGGCAAGGCTCAGACTTTTAATGCTGTCTTAATCGGATGGCTGAGCACTTAACTCTCTTTTGTGGTGCTGCCCAGCCAGTGCCTTCTGTCATGGATGTAACTGGCTACTTGAGATAAAAGGAGAGGGGAGGACCTCTTCTTCCATTCCAACTGCCTCAAATCCCAAAGGGATTCTTGTCTCTCCGGTAACCATGGATACCATCGTGAATTTGATTTGAATCCTCAGCAGGTTGATTCTGGAGGCCCCGTGCGATGACTTTTCATTTCTATTCCTGGGATCCACCACCCTCTACTCTCAGTTGATTGCTGCATTTAGCCCAGGTTTCCAGTTGCTTTCCTTCAGAAAGTGTGTTCCTATCTAGTGAGGCTGTGAGCTTTCTGGAGCCTGGGACCCTGTTTACAGTTGCACATCTGGGGCCCTCACTGTGGGGATCGATCATCTCACAAAGGAATCATGGTTATGTAGCAACTGCAGAAGGTTGAGCCTCCTCCTGGTGCTATAACCCCTTGGGATGCTCATCCAGACTTTTCTGAAGCAGAAAACCTGAGCTCCCCCATCACTGCCCTAGAATAAATGGCAAGGAGCAAGTCCACAGCATTCTGTGCTACCTACACACCTGCTTCTTGGTTGAGCCTGGGATCCCTCAAAAAGGAAAAACTGCCCCACAACTAAATTCTCAACCCCCAGGCACTTTCAGAAGAATCCAGCCTGTCCAATACTGGAATCTGTGCTATCAGCCCCCTCTCAACTCCATCCCTCACCAAAGTTAGCTAGGAAATGGCATGGTTCAATGCCCAGCTTCAGCCTACGGGGAGAGCCACAACTCCAGGAGAGGTTCCTCAGCAGAGTCGCTCTCATTTCTGGATGAAGAACACCAAGGTTTTGTCCAATGTATTTGTTTCTCAGTCCTTGCCTAGGCACCTAAAATAAAATACTAGGTAACTGGAGGCTAATATGGGACCAGATTGTGTGTGTCTCTCTTTCTCACACAACACACAAGAGCAGTTTGCTGTTTCCTGTCTTCTGAGGCTTCATAGAGTATTTTTTAAAAATCTATGCTTTGTGGCAGCTCTAC
The DNA here is from genome assembly GCA_963574415.1 of Tarsius wallacei. Classification (NCBI taxonomy): domain Eukaryota; kingdom Metazoa; phylum Chordata; class Mammalia; order Primates; family Tarsiidae; genus Tarsius; species Tarsius wallacei. The sequence continues at coordinate 3,254 of CAUYQG010078828.1, read as the reverse complement.
GGTGCTTATCTCTGTCTTTGTGTAAATGCTTATACCAATGTCTTTTTCGTGTCTAACCTTTAGGAAGGTGGAGGCTGGGAGGGAAAAAGAATTTTGCTAAAAGTCCACAGCAAGACCCTACCATGAAATACTTGTATGCTACATTTTGGCCTTGAATTGCCAACCTTCCAACTAATCTATATTTCTTAAGAACTTAAGACAAAATGGTGATTTTTGTTTTCATTTCTTGTCTTCTGGTTTTCCTGTTTGCAAGACTCCCAAGTGGGCCTAATCTCGCCATTTCTTCACTTTTAGCTCCCTGAGACAAGGGTCACACTATTGAGAAAGATACCTCCTTACAGTGGCCTGAGAAGTAACTGTTTCCTGTAGTATTCCAAAGGAGTAGGAGGAAAGAAGTGGTAGCCTGCTGTTTCTCACAAACACCTCACTAATCACTTGAGATGCACCATATACAGAAATCCAGCATGGCCAACTGAATGGGACTTGGTCCTATAAACCAGGACCAAGGAAATATCTCCATGAGACTTTAAGGATTCTTTATTTCAAAGTGTGAGACTTTAAGGATTCTTTATTTCAAAGTGTTGGGAGGTGAATTTGTCCTCATCACACATGTAACACAAGGGTCAAATGCTAAGTCCCTGCCTAGGCACTAAAAATAAAATACTAGGTAATTGGAGGCTAATATGGGACCTTGATTGTCTGTGAGTCCAGATCACAAAAGTAAAGTATCCCAGATAACCAAAGACAACTCCTCATCATACTTTATTTTTTCTTTCCTAAATCCTGCGCATTAGCTAAGCCAAAGCTAAAAAGTAGATTCTATAAGCCAACCCTTGTGATAGGATAAAAAACTGCTTTTGGAGAAAACTTAATGGAGGTTAATAAATTAATAGAAAGCTGGTATACTCTTATGATGACTGCAATAACTACTCATGAGTTCTGGTTTATGGCCCCACTGAGTAAGCCACAAAGCCTGCAGAGATTGCCCTTTATAACGGAATCATTCTTATGTATTCCTGAGTTGTCACCAACCTGATCAAGGATACATGGGGCCACCAACTTGGCTCTCCCCACTGTCCAGGGTCCATGTGTGCATGCCTGCTCAGCCTAGCCCTGGAAGGAAGCACTACCAGCCATAGAGCCTGACAAAAGTGGTAGTAAACTGGAAGATGGTATGGCCTTGAAGTGAGGAAGCTTGTCAAAACTTGGAATCTACAGGGAGACCAAGACATCTGAATATTAAACCCATGTATTCCAGTTTGCTATTTGGGTCATTATTCTTAATGATCATGCCATGGATAATTTTCTCCGTCAAGGGTGGTGATAGAATAAGTAAACCCCTAGTTTCTTGATTCAACCCTTTCCTTAAAGCAGTGGTTCTCAAAGTAGGTTCCAGACCAGCAGCATCAGCAGCATTTGGGAACTTATTAAAAAAAGAAATTTTCAGTCCCATACCAGTTCTGCTGAATCAGAAACTTTAGTGAGAGGGCCTAACAATCCATGTTTTATTTTTGTTTATTTTTAAGAGTAGTGATTTTTGTTTTTTGAGTTGGAGTCTCACTCTGTCGCCCAGAGGAGTGCCGTGGCTGCTCCCGGCCACCGCAGCCTCGACCTGCTGGGTTCTGGCGATCCTTCCATCTCAGCCTTCCAAGTAGCTGGAACTACAGGCGTGCGCTACCACGCCCGGCTAATTTTTGATTTATTGTAGAGATGAGGTCTCACCAAGTTGCCCAGGTGGGTCTCGAGCCCGCGGGTTCAGGCAATCCACTCACCTCAGCCTCCCAAGGCGTGGGATTACAGGCTGAGCCACCGAGCCCGGCTGATTTTTTTTTATTAGGAGTCACACTCTATCACCAGGCTGAAGTGAAGTGGCACAAAGTTCCACCCCAGCCTTCCAAATAGCTGGAACCACAGGCACACACCACCACACCCAACTAATTTTTTTAAAAATTTATTGTAGAGACGAGGTCTCGCCAAGTTGCCCAGGCTGGTCTCAGATCCCTGGACTCAGGTAATCCTCTCGCCTTGGCCTCCCAAAGTACTGGGACTACAGGCGTGAGCCACTGTGCCCAGCTGCAATCCATGTTTTAACAAACCCTCCTGGAGATTGTGATGCACATTAAAGTTCCAGATTTATCTGATTTTTTTTTTTTTTTTTTTTTAGTCAGGGTCTCATTCTGTCACCCAGGCTGGAGTGTAGTGGCACAATCATGGATTACCACAGCCTCGACCTTCTGGAATCAGGTGATCCTTCTGCCTCAGCCTCCTGAGTAGCTGGGGACTACAAGCACATGCCACCACATCCAGCTACGTTTGTTTTTTTCTTTTTTTAGAGACAAGGTCTTCCTATGTTGCCCAGGCTGGTCTTGAACTCCTGGACTCAAGCAATCCTGCGTAGGCCTTTCAAAGTACTGAGATTACAGGTGTGAGGCACCATGCCTGGCCTGAAATTGATCTGTTTTAAAGGGAAAGCCCTTTAGAGTATCCGAGTCCCTACAATGAGGAATTTTTTTTTTTTTTTTTGAGTTGGAGTCTCACTCTGTTGCCCAGACTGGAGGGCAGTGGCCGCTCCTGGCCACCGCAGCCTCAACCTGGTGGGCTCCGGTGATCCTTCCGCCTCAGCCTTCCAAGTAACTGGAACTACAGGCGCACACTACCATGCCCAGCTAATTTTTTTGATTTATTGTAGAGATGAGGTCTCACCAAGTTGCCCAAGTGGGTCTCGAACTCACGGGCTCAGGCAATCCACTCACCTCAGCCTCCCAAGGTGCGGGATTACAGGCTGAGCCACCAAGCCCGGCTACAATGAGGAATTTTAAGGCCCAAATAAGAAGGTTCTAGGTTTTAATTCAGACTTTAACAATTTATTTTTTAAAAATTATATTTATTTTTTTCTTTTTTTTTTTTTTTTTTGAGTTGAGTCTCACTCTGTCGCCTAGACGGGAGTGCAGTGGCCTCTCCCAGGCCACCGCAGCCTTGACCTGCTGGGCTCTGGCAATCCTTCCGCCTTAGCCTTCCAAGTAACTGGAACTACAGGCGCACACTACCATGCCCAGCTAGTTTTTGATTTATGGTAGAGATGAGGTCTTGCCAAGTTGCCCAGGCGGGTCTCAAACCTGCGGACTCAAGCAATTCACTCACCTCAGCCTCCCAAAGCGTGGGATTACAGGCTGAGCCACCGAGCCCGGCTAGGTTTTACATTTAGTTTCACATTTACATTTTAGTCTATGATCCATTTTGAGTTAACTTTTCCT